>JAYESA010000004.1:27797631-27992075 GCA_036927795.1 Iris macrosiphon | reverse complement strand
ACACACTGAAGTTACTGTAGGCTAAATTCAGGGAGGAAATTTGGGGGGTTAGATGAACTCAACCACCATTCTTGGTGGGGTGGGGGTGTGATTGTGACCTTCACTTCTTTGTATATCATTCATCATGATAGCCACATGCACCTACAACCTTCTCAATTACACACGGGGCCACCCCCACAATAATCTATGCTCTAAACTGGAAGTGGGTATGGAAGTATGGAAAGAAAAGATCTGAAGAAAAGTAAAAGTGAATTGCTACTAGCAAGATACCAGTTACCAACAAGAGCCAAAGTCTTCACTTTGCCATTTGACATTGCCATTATTGCCAAAGATGAACCATGTTACCACATGATTATCAACTATAAACTTATCAACAAATATATATATATATATAAACTTGCTACTAGTCTCTCATTACATCCATCACATCTCACTTGAAACTCATGTATAGACATATTACATAGCTGATTTTAACTTCAACTTGAAGAAAATTAAACCTTCTCTTTATAAGTAAAAAAAATATCAAAGAGGAAAAGTAGAAGTAAATTACCATATTTTTCCATTTTGACACCATCACATTATAGAGCAGCTATTGGCATTCTCGTCACTGAAATAGTTTGCGTATGCAGGCTCGCCGTAAGCCGGAGGCGGAGGCGGTATGTAGCCCATCGGCTGGCCATACGCCATCGGCTGCGGACCACCGTAGGACATTGGACCGTTCATCATCATCCTCTGCTGCATTGCAGCCATGTGCTGCTGCTGCTGCTGCTGCTGCTGCTGCAGCAGCTGTTGTTGGTGGTAAGGGTTGACAGAAGCCGCCATCATCCCCGGTGCTGCTGCCATCCCTCCCTGGTAGTAACCGGGAGGCATGGCGCCAGCCGGTAGGCTCATCGGATGGCCCGTGGGGGCGTTCATCTTTCCAATGTCCATCATCTTCGGATTGAAGTTCATCGGCTGATGACCCCTTGCTCCTCCTGCTGCATCACTCTTCCCGCCACCACCCTTCTTGCCGCCCCCATTGTTGTTGTTGTTCTTGTCCTTGCTATTGTTATTCTCACCATTGCCTTTGCCATTGTTGTTGCCATTGCTAGCCCCTTTCTTGTTGTCACCTCCTCCGCTCTTCCCATCTTTATGCCCGCCACCATCGCTAGCTTTCTTGCCGCCATGGATGCTACCCATCAATTTGTTCAACAGAGAAACCTCTCCTCCGCCACCGCCACCTTTCTTATCACTCTTACCACCATCGCCGCCGCCGCCACTACCACCGCCTTTCTTGTCATTCTTTCCACCATCACCACCAACTTTCTTGTCATTCTTCCCGCCATCGCCTTTCTTATCACCACCACCACCACCACCTTTCTTGTCCTTCTCCTTTATATACTTTAAATCCTCCTCGAAGTCATCGAAGCCATCCAGCTCATCGTCTTCGTCGCCGTAGTCATCCTCGTCCTCAGAGTCGTAGTCGTAGTCGTCCTCGTCGTAGTCCTCGTCATCGTAGTCGCTCCCGTCTTCTTCTTCGTCGTCGGAGGGGACTCTGAACTTGACATTCTTCTGGTCCTTCTGCGGAGGGAACTTGAGGTCCTTCATCTGCGGCAGCTTCAGCTCCTGGAACCCCTTCATCTGCTGCTGCTGCTGCTGCTGCAGCAGCATCTGCTGCTGCTGCATCTGCTCATGCTGACCTTTCTGGTCCTTGCCCCCACCACCACCACTCTTCTGCTGACCCTTTCCACCAGCTTCAAGCTGTAGCTTCTGGAACTGCTCCTGGAGAAAGTTGTTGCTGCTCTGGTTGTTATTCTTGTTGCCACCACCACCACCACCGCCACCACCGCCACCGCCACCACCCTTTGGAGCCAGCAGCTCAGCATGCTTACCAGCCTTGCACAGCTTCTTTATCAGGGTGGCAGGATCAGCGCTCCCTGAGACTGTCACCTTCCCCTGCTCTGCATCCACGCTGACAGTGTACACCCCTAACAACAATATTTGCAACCAAAATTAAAAAAAAAAAAACACACAAAAAAATGTACAAAATAACAGAAATTTTCGTAACTTGACTGAAAAAAAAGTTCGTGAAGAAATATGAACAAATTCCACCAGACTGACGGAATTCATATAAACATATATGGAAAGTTGGTTACCATTACACTTCACTTAAAAAAATTCAAAATTTGAAAGCTCCATGAATTGAACAAGCAACCCTTTATTCCAAAACCAAATGTGCTACCATTATACTACAAATATTATTAGTTTTGAAACAAAAAATAATATATGTATGAAACCATCTTAGGAAATAATTTTCCCAAATTTATTTCTTTTCAGCCAAATTTAGTAAAATTTTATTATTCTGTACAGAAATTTCTGACAAAAATAATGAACATCTTCTTCTTCTTCTTCTTCTTCTTCTTCTTCTTCTTCAGCAGTTAGAACACGTACCTTCAATCTTCTGGAGGAGCTTCTTGACCTTCTTCTTGCAGCCATCACAGTGGATGTTCACTTTCAGCACACACGTCTACAACCAACCAACAACAACAAATTAACAACAGCAACAAGTTGTACAACAACAAAATTCTTAGCAATCACAAGGTTGAGCTTGAAAACGAAGAAGAAGTTATTTGCTGGTAATTAGCTCAGTATAGTATAGGCATTTTACCTGCATCTTGAGGAAGTTGAGATTGTTGTCACCTTTACTCATGATCCTCTAACAGGAACAAACACTAAAAAACCAGTAGATAATATTGTGTAGTAGGGAACAGAACTTTGTTCAACTTGTGAGCCTCTCTCTTATGACTTGCAGAAGGTTTGGTAGGCATTAAAATGAGGCTCTAGGCCATGTGATGTGCTTGAAAGAGAAGAGAGTGAGACAAGTAGAGATTATTATTTTTTTTTTTTTTTTTTTTTCCTTCTAAGCTACTTACACAGGTCCATCTTCTTTCCAATGGCTACTTCTTTTTATATTGGAGCCATGGTATCTCTTTGAGGCTTTCAGCATATCTTTACAGTACACGAAGTGTCTTTTGTACAGGGATTGAGCACTTTATTTTATGGTACAATTTGACAACAGAAAATTTACTCTACCGAAATCAATTTTAGTTAAATTAACTGAAAAAAAAAAGTTTAGAAAAATTATTATGGAAGATACATTCCGTTATTCTATATGGCGGAAAATCAAACTCCACAACAACACGTAGGCCAGGGAGGGAGAACCACACGTGCGCACGGGATCCGTGCTCAAATTCAGCCAACCTAGTTGGCAAAATTTGGCATTGCCAAAATTCTGCCAACTTCGTTGGCGGAATTTGAGCGACCGGTTCGCTCGGGTCAGTTGGTTTAGGAGTTTTAGTTTAGAATCGGTTGGTTTAGAAATTTGACGATTTTTTCGTTAGTTTTTTTTTCCAAAAATATTAAAGATCATCTTTTAAAAAAATTTAAAGAAAAGGTAAGTAAAGAAAAGAAAAAGAAAAAAAACGAAACGAAACGCACTTACTATGATGTTTTCGTCGAATTTTTTTTTTAAATTGCACCCACAGTTAAAAACGTCCTTATTAAATGCGTATTCGATTTAAATAAAAAATATTACGTAACACATGGACGAAAATAAAAATAATTTAAATAAATAAATAAATTTTTTATAAATTTTTTTAAATCTTCTGTCAAATAAAAATAAAATTTGAAAATTTTAGATTTTTAATTTGTTTAAGACTAAAACAACTAGAAAAATTCGGTCCGATCTTAAAAAACAAATTTTTTTTTTGGTCTAAAGAAAATTAGAAATCTAAAATTTAAAAAAAATCGGTCTGATCTTAAAAAAAAAAAAAAAAATCGATACTTTAAGAATCTCAAATCTCAAATCGAAAAAATATAATTGCTCTTTAAAAAACAAGTTTTGATATATTGCAATGAGAACAAAAACGCTTTTGCAAGGACGTTTTGATTTTTTGGGAGAAAAAAATTATTTTTATGCGTTTTCAACTTTTACATTTTATATTTTTTTATTAAATTTGTAACTAATTTTTGGGAAAAAAATTACAACGTTTTTTATTTTATTTTTGTCGTGTTACCTTGCCCGCGTGCGGATCCCAGCCGCACGCCACGCGTTAGCCCCCCATTGGAGAGGGGGTCCGAATTTTGCGGGTGTGGGCCCCGATGGGTACAAGAGTGGGTGTGGACAAATGGGGGACTTTTTAATTTTTTTCTCATTTTATTTTAAAACTAAAAAATAAGAAAAAACAAAATGCATGAACGTTTTTAATTTTTTAAATAAAATAATAAAAACTTGAAAACTCCCTTACTAAGGGATCAATTTTAATATAATTTTTGAAGAAAAAAACGTCTATAGTAAGATACGTTTTTATTTAATTCATTAAATTTTAAAATAAAATCATGTAATATTTTTTTTATTTAAATCGAACACGCACCTAATAAGGACATTTTCAACTATGAGTGCAATTTAAAATATTTTTCCGACGAAAACGCACATAGTAAATACATTTCGTTTCTTTTTTTCATAATTTTGGCAAACATAATTATCTAAAACTAATATAACAAAAATTTAATTCTCTACAGATTTTTTTTCGTTTTTTTTACTTAGCTTTTTTTTCTTATCAAAATAAACTTTAATATGAAAAAACTAAGTAAAGAAAATAAACTAAGTAAAGAAAAAAATATTTGTTTTTTTTCTTTTTTTTTTATTTAATTTTTTTTATACAAATAAAACACCCCTCCCTCATCTAAATCTGATCCAACCCTCATTAAACCTCGTTTCAAATGGCTTTTGATAAGGGCACTGCCAAATTTACTTGGGGCTAGCCCAGTATTGGGGCTAGCCCACTAAAGAGCAACATTTACTCTTAGTAGCCCAAGTTTTTACTCATACTAGCCCACTTCTCCAAACCCTCCTAAACCCTCCCCACCCGACCGGAGCTTTCCCCCCTCCCGCCGACCCCCTCCCGCCGGCCGATCTCCGCTGTCCTCCTCCTCCTTGTCGATGGCTCCCAAAGTCTCGAAAGAACCAAGGTAGAAATCATCATTCTTCTTGTGCTATTATATTTGCAAAATTGTCCAAAAATTTTAAGAAATCCTCTTGCATTTTGAAAATTTTGAGTTATTTTCTTTCAAATGAGGGCATACTAGTCCTTGGCGGAGTCTAGGATGTAGTTTAGACATACAAGTCGTTTGGAACATGATTTTAGGGCGTACAATGTCGATACTGCTCGACATTGTCGAGCAGTATCGAGCGGGACTGTAGAATTTCCTACAGTCCCATATAGATTTAGGACTGTAGGAAATTCGACAGTCCTATATATATATATAGGACTGTCGAATTTCCTACAGTCCTAAATCTATATGGGACTGTAGGAAATTCAACAGTCCTAAAAGATTAGGACTGTTGAAAAATCTGCAGTCCTGTATACTTACAGGACTGTAGAAATGGCTACAGTCCTGAAATAAAAAATTCAATTATTATGTTAAAATAGAAATTAATTTTTGTCTGTATATATTAATTTTTGTCTTATAGTCATGCCCCTGGAAAGGACACTGTGGATGAAGAAATGAGAAGACGCCCTACTGCGTCGATGCGTAAGGAACGCACAGTTTCGCGTCCTATTGAACGAGGCGTCACTATCCGCGAGGCCGAGGCACGCCCTGAAGTGAGGAAACGTCCAATGACGAAGAAGATTGCCCTTCGTTCGAAGAGACGTGCTCCTCCTAGTTCTTCCGGTTCTTCTTCCTCCTCCGATGAGGACATGCAAAATGTTCCAAATCGGCCTACTGATGGTTCAGGACCTTCTCAGCCTGCAGATAGTCCTGTCGAGAGTCTTCCACAAACTCTCGAAAACCGGCCTACTGATGGTTCGGGACCTTCTGAGCAGGCAGATAGTCCAGTCGACACTCGTCCAAACGGTTGCTCTATGTTACCGTCGATCGAAAACCATATTGCATACCAAATATAGAACAATCCGGTAAGTACATTACGTTATCATAAATTTATATATAGTTGTAAGTTCAAAGTTTATTTTACATAGAGGTTTAATTTCATCCAATTGTTGACTTTTCAGGAGAGTGGTCGTATGTTGACGGTAATCAACCATGGCAAAAAATACAATACATGGAGGTATGAATTACTGGGAGATGATGTGAAGTCAAAAATCAGTCCCACCGGTCTACAATATTTGGGTAGCTACTCATATACGACGGTGGATAATGCACTGATTTCAGCATTTGTAGAACGGTGGCATCCAGAGACCAACACTTTCCATCTACCCAATGGGGAGTTGACGATTACCCTTGATGACGTCCATCATATATTGGGACTTAGGGTTGATGGTCGTCCCATGCAGAATCATACTTTTGATGAGTCGAGCATCGACTATTACGACAATATTGTGGATCATGTATCAGGGTGTCTGGGAGTTGATTCCACTAGTTTTACTAGTCTTCGAGAATTCAAGAAGTCCTACGGACTTCCTCTAAAATATTTAGAGGAGATATTCGCTGAGCCGGCCCCCGAAATTGATAATAGCGATAATGTGGCCCGCGGATATATGCAGTTCATCTTAGGGGCTGTCGGCATTACCGATAAGTCTGGAACGTCCATAAATGCCAAATATCTCCTCAATTTCGACAACATTGAAACGGTGGACAAAATTTCTTGGGGAAGCGGTATACTAGCATACCTTTACCGTGAGCTTGGTGCGGCATCCCGTGTGGGTTCGAAGACAATTTTCGGATGCCAGACTCTACTCCATGTATAGATATATCTTTGTCAACTTGTTTACATAAATTGAAATTGTGTTATTTATTTTTGGACTAATATATTTCCGGTAACGTGAAGGCATGGATATACGAGCACTTTCCAACCCTGCAGCGGACGAAGCTGAGCCTAGGGTATGACGAGAACCTGCCTAGAATGTGCCGATGGAAGCCTACTAAAGAAGATGCCAAACGTTCTCACACATTGGCCGCTCTACGGCATGCACTCGAAGATATGACGACAGAAGAGGTGAATTTAGACCTAATATTGTACTTAATTGGTATTAATTTACTACGTTATGCTAAATGACGTTATGCTACATTTTATGCGGTGCAGATTGTATGGGATCCATACCGTGATTTGCGACAGACTACCCGTCCGTTGCAACCAGTCGCCTTATATCACGGTCTTATCAGTTGTCATGAGATCGAGGAGGCTTATATGCCGGATAGAGTGCTACGTCAGTTTGGCTACGTACAAACTGTCCCAAGGCAAACTTTGCAAATGATAAATCCTCCGCGCGGTACAAAACCGCTAAACTATATACCTGCACATTTCAACTGGGTATCGGACTTCTTCACCGAGTGGCAACGCCACGTCATTAGAGATACCGACCGGCTAGCAGCAGTCAATATGGCGGAGTGCAGCGACGACTACCTCGCGTACTTCGCCGGTGTCGGACTACCGACCTTGTTCCAACGCGGAGGGGATATTGTGCGTGTACCGTCAGATCTTCCTCCCAAATCGGTCTTGTATACTGCACTGGTCAAGATGGTGAGCCTACTTGTAGACCTTAAGTTTGATATTTGTAACTGTGGCTAACAATTTTTTTCATTTTTCATGAATAGGCAAGAAAAGTTAAGAAGTTGGGAAGAAGCCTCGTCAGTTGCCAGGGTTCCAATTATATGACAATCAATGACGAACTCCAAAAAATCGATAACGCTGAAGAATATCCTTTCTTGGATATTAGAGAGCAACGCACGAAGAGGCGCCATGACGTTTGAACAATCATTTTGAGTTGTAAAAGTGTGAATGAATATGACCTTTGAGAATTGTCAAAATTTGAGCTGTAAAAGTTGTAAAAGTTTGATTGAATATGACTTTTGACGATATTGAGGATTTGAGTTGTAAAACTTTAAACTATAATTTTGCCTAGTTGTGACACTTTGAGTTAATTTTGCCATGTTGTGACACTATGAGTTAATTTTGCCTTATTGTTACTATTTTGATCTATATACTGTGCATATTGGTCAGTGGGTTAACTTTATATTCAATCCTAGTTTACACTAGGACTGTCCAATATTGACAGTGGGTAAACTTTAGGACTGTCACAATTTTGACAGTCCTAGTTTACACTAGGACTGTCAAAATTATGACAGGCCTAAAGTTATATAAATGTGCATATTGACAGTGGGTAAACTTTAGGACTGTCACAATTTTGACAGTCCTAGTTTACACTAGGACTGTCAAAATTGTGACAGTCCTAAAGTTATATAAATGTGCATATTGACAGTGAGTAAACTTTAGGACTGTCACAATTTTGACAGTCCTAGTTTACACTAGGACTGTCAAATTTGTGACAGTCCTAAAGTTATATAAATGTGCATATTGACAGTGGGTTAACTTTAGGACTGTCACAATTTTGACAGTCCTAGTTTACACTAGGACTGTCAAAATTATGACAGTCCTCAAGTTATATAAATGTGCATATTGACAGTGGGTAAACTTTAGGACTGTCACAAATTTGACAGTCCTAGTGTAAACTAGGACTGTCAAAATTGTGACAGTCCTAAAGTTATATAAATGTGCATATTGACAGTGGGTTAACTTTAGAACTGTCATCATTTTGACAGTCCTAGTTTACACTAGGACTGTCAAAATTGTGACAGTCCTAAAGTTTACCCACATGTGCATATTGACAGTGGGTAAACTTTAGGACTGTCACAATTTTGACAGTCCTAGTTTACACTAGGACTGTCAAATTTGTGACAGTCCTAAAGTTTACCCACATGTGCATATTGACAGTGGGTAAACTTTAGGACTATCACAATTTTGACAGTCCTAGTTTACACTATGACTGTCAAATTGTGACAGTCCTAGTATCCTGGCAGTTTTCCATAATGACAGTACTAAGTTATTAGTAGCAATGCGCAATATACAATCAAAATCTTCATAACTCCTTTCATTACACAACATATAACATATTGTTCAATATACACTTAAACATACATGGATCAACAGAAAATACATTTTCATTATATAGTATCAATCGATTAAAATATCAAAGTAGTCGTCCGGCATGATTTTTGGATCCTCCATCTTCATCATCTTCTTATAGGCCGCCATTGCATCCTTGTAGGGTTTCGTCCATGTGATCGCTTCCTCAGGTGCGTGTTTATACCAAAGCGTAGAAGGTGGCGGAATAGGAGAATGAGCGATCATCCTTGGGATGACGAAGTGTTGTCCGACAAGCCCCATGCAACATAGATTGGATACTCGGTGTTCGGCCGGGGGGGGCACACATTGGAAAGAAAGTATTGTTAATACCATGTGAGATAATTACAATAGGTAACTTATACCTATTAGAGAAGACGTAAGCAGCAGGCGGGACATCCATGTAATGGTCTGGTCCGGTAACTGTTTCTGTACAAGGTATGCCTGCCAACAAATCTCCAACAATTTCTTCGCCAAGTATCTGGCTATAGAAGGCTAGTCGCGACTCCAACTCCTCGTACAGCTCTGCCCTAACCTGTCTCCATCCTGCTTCCACTGAATAGCCTAGTTGTCTTGCTAGAGCATGGTATCCACAGTGGCCATCCGCAGGAACATCAACAATAGACCAAATGAAGTTCCGTATCTCAGGTAGGAAATTTTTAATGTATAGACTATAAGAAACAGAATAGTTTTCAACACCCTCCGCCGTGCCTGCATCTATCGTTTTCTGTTTCTTCCCCCTTCGAATAGTTAGCTTAGGAGTTCGAACAACGGACTTTGCCTCCAAACTGCGTTCGATATGTTCAAATAAGGATGGATCTCTTTTAGTTGACTCCTCCTCCTTCTTTTTGGCTCTACTCTTTCTTGAGTGTGGTCTTCCCTTAGGAGTTCGAACAACGGAAGGCTCTTGCAATCGAGTTGTTGCCGGGACTGCAATCTCTTGGATTTTAAACTCAATGGATCTTCTCTCCGGTTCCGATGTGCCACACCACCTTGCGTGAAGTAGTTTAACTTGGGGCAACGCAAAGAAATTATCTTGCACTTCCACCACCGGCATTATCGACAGCTGTCGCCAACGTTGATCAACACCATCTATTGGAATAGGTATAGATTCACGACGGTATTCGTTGATTTCATGTGCACACGGAAGTCCGAGTGAATGTCGATATGAACAACCGCAAACCTCGGGATCATAACCCACCGACTTCGACCTACGAATCTCCTCAAACAATAACCCCAAGGCCTTGTGAGATACCACATGGGTTAAACCATCCAAGAGATATTCTTGCTTGTATTCATGCTTTGCAATATTGAGGCTCATATCAAATGATGCTACAATATCGTTTACCGTGGCAATAGTCATCAAATGAATCGATTGCCAAACAGAGACAAAATTACCGACCGATGAGCGTAGATATCTTTTTAAACATGAGTGTGCTCTTTCGACCCGGTTCGTAGTGATCGTGCCATAATGCTTCACCATGTTGGTCCATGCTAAGACGAATTGCTCTTTATGTGGTTCTAGCCAAGTATCTTTGATATAAGATATGCATGTCGGGTTACTTGGCTCCCACTTTTGTTGGAACATGTACCATGCTGCGTCGTAACTGTCTGTAGTACTTGCTCGCCATACAAGACTCCAATCACAGTAGAATTCTTCGAAGCGAAGCATGTCAATTTTACCGTCCACAGTTTCAAATTTTTTCTTGCATTGAGCATGGATATTTCTATTTATATGCCAAGTGCATAGTAGTCTATGCGCCTGAGGAAATACAATATCTATAGCATTTATCAACGCATATTCTCTGTCAGTAACAAAAACAGACGGCTCTTTGTAACCTGTGTAAAGGGATTGTAGTTTCCTCAACGCCCAAGTGTAATCCTCTACTATCTCACTCTTCATAAAACAAAAAGCGACTGTAAATGTTTTTCCCGTTGACGTAAACCCGACAACATGCAAAAGAGGCATCTTGAACTTGTTGGTCTTATATGTACAATCAAGGACCAACACGTCTGCGAAGGACCGAGCCATATGTGTGCAATCAGGATGAGCCCAAAACAATGAAAGGAGTTCATTAGTTTGTGGATGTCTTCTATGGTACTCCACGTAGTGATGCTCCCCAAGCAACTTCAATACTTGCTGCATCGCCATTCTTCCTTTCATATTATTGCATTTCGCTCTGGCCAAACTATTATAGATCGTCCTCATGGTAGACTTGTTCCCACCTTGTTTTTGTCGCACAGCAGAATAAATTTGTTTCGGTGCAACTCCTGAAAGGAACAAGTCTTCAACCAACTTTTTCTCATCCTCCTTCAACCGTGCCACGTAGGCATGACCCGTAAGTGTCCTTGGAATAGGATGATTGTGTCTTCCATTCTTAACTTCGATTATCCACTTCACATCTTCAACTTTTACAATCAACACCTTCAATGGACAACCACATTTTCTCGTCCCAACATTTTTCTTAGGGATTTCTTTTTCAACAACACCCTTTTTTTTATGATGCTCCCTAAACACACCTCCTCTTTCGCATCCAAGCTCAAGATATTTTCGGCCCGGCCGAGATCGGATGGATCTTGCAATGACAATAACTACGTTATGTCGTCTTCCAACTTCTCTGCACCACTCTAATGCTTCTTCATGGCTTGCAAATTCAATATCCGTTGAGAAAATATCATCCATATCAACACCAACAGCAGGACGTACCACAATATCAGAACAAGGTTGGTCCTATAACCAATATAAAATAATATAAAAATTAATAACTTCATATAATTATCCAGGACTGTCACTATTTTGACAGTCCTATTTTTATATAGGACTGTCAAAATTATGACAGTCCTACTTTTATATAGGACTGTCGAATTTATGACAGTCCTATATTTATATAGGACTGTAGAATATTTGACAGTCCTATATTTATATAGGACTGTCTAATTTTTACAGTCCTAACTCGTGACTGTCAAATTATGGTTGTCGTTTTACGTACCGTACGTGCTTCGGAACAACCAACTTGTTCTTCAGAACGTCCGGAGTGCATATTTAATGAATTGGACGATCCGACTTCGTCATCGAACATTTTTTCATGCATTGTTCCTACATTAATCAAAATAAACTAAATCTTTTTCGGACAATTGTAAAACTTATTCAACGTAGGTTGTCGAAGACATACCGGAAGAATATTCCTTGGAGTATCACCAAATTAAAATACTCCTCCAATCACAACTAGCTATTTCCAAATTTAGGTTTGGGCTTGGTGGAATGAGGGTTTCTTAAGTCTAGGTGGAATGCCAAAAATAGAAACCCATTTCACTTTTATACTTTGGTGTGGGGTAGCCCAAAGTAACTATGAGAGTGGCAAACTTGTAATTTTGGAAAATGGACTGTCAAAATTTTGACAGTCCTAACAATTTGTAGGACTGTCAAAATTTTGACAGTCCTTACAAGGGTAGGACTGTCAAAATTGTGACAGTCCTTCCTAGTGGTAGGACTGTCAAAATTTTGACGGTCCTGATTATAACAGTGGGCTAGCCCCGAGTAACTTTCATGATGGCAAACTTGTAATTTTTTGTAAATTTTCAATGGGCTAGCCCAGAGTCAAATGTGCAGTGTCCTTAGAAATGGGACTGTCAAAATTTTGACAGTCCTAACATTTTGTAGGACTGTCAAAATTTTGACAGTCCTTCCAAGTGGTAGGACTGTCAAAATTTTGACAGTCCTTACAAGTGGTAGGACTGTCAAAATGTTGACAGTCCTGTTTATAACAGTGGGCTAGCCCCGAGTAACTTTCATAATGGCAAACTTGTAATTTTTTCTAATTTTTCAATGGGCTAGCCCCGAGTAAAATGTGTAGTGCCCTTATAATTTGCCTTTCAAATCTACCCCAAGCGAACCCCCACCCGAACTGGCCCCAACCCAACCCAACCCCCTACTTTCAGCCAACTAAGTTAGCGAAATTTTGGCCAAAGCATTGGATGAGGATATTGTTGTCATTTTTTTCTTCGATTAATAAGACAAGAATTGGATGAGGATATTAAGTTGATGTCTATCAAAGTTTAGAATATCAAATTAAAAAATTTGAATAGTTGAGGGTATCAAGTTGTAATTTAACTAACATTAAAAAATTTAAGTTTATGTCTCCATATTATCTAGAACAGAGAGTTGTCCAAAATAAAAATCTATATGTAAATTTCGAATATTATACGAGACTATAAATTAAACGAAAATATACGAGGGTTGTGTGACTAGGATTATTTATTTTTGCATAATTATGATTGTATAACTTTGATTATTTAAAAAATTTCATGACCAATCGATAAAGTTTTTTGATACTATTGTTTGCTTTTATTCTGATCTCAGCAGCCACACAATCATTCGGTACTCTTCAGTTGTAAGCATTCAACAATATGACTGGAACGAGAGACATGTGACGATACACGATGCCCATGAAGCCGTCTCCATTGAAACTCCCGCCAGGAGGGTTGTGTGGCTGCTGAGATGAAAATAAAAACAAACAACAGTGTCACAATTCTCGTTCTCGGTTGGCCATGATAAAACTAAATAATCCAAGTCACACAATTTCCATTATACCATGCAAAACTAAATAGCGCAAGTCATACAACCTTAACATATTCTCCTTTAGTTTTACTTTAGGTCTCCATTTTGAACGTTCAACAAAAATCAACCGTTATAACGAAATCCAAACCCTAATCTAAATACGTAAACGTAAATTTTCAATGTTATACTGGAACTTAAAACTAAATAACCTTTTTCTTTCCAGGTAACTTCAGGCAGATAAACATATTGAAAGAGGATTGTCAGTATTTCCTTTGGTGATAGTATTAATATTAATATTAGTATTAGTATTAAGCTTTGCTGTCTGGAGTCAGAGTCTATGGTAGATGCAGTTTTGGAGACCAATACAGTACTTGCTTTCATTTGCTCCGTATAAATCTTGAAATATATTACGTCATGTTAGCTATAGATGAGAAGGATGGAAGAAATCTGACCAAATAGCTGAATGCTAAGATATGATTCTTTTCTTGATGGAGACATGATAGCTTCATGCGGATCTAACATTTTTCCTCTCTCTTTCGAAAAAAATATATATTTCATTTCACCTGATGAGAGAATTGGTGGACTCATTGGTGAAATGAGCTGTCAGATCGGTCCATGCCGCTCGCTTGCTCGCGCGCATTCAATGTACATTGTCCTTCTTCCGAAGATGAACAGAGCTATATAAATGCATTCCATGGGGGACGGATGGTAGTGTATCCTTTGGAGAGGTCAATGCTAAAAGCACTACAGTAAATAGCAGTAATTGCCACCATTTTTTTGTAGTACTATATATAGTCTGGACTGTAGTTTGTAAAATTTTAACAATTCTTGTTGTGTTTGTCTGTAAAAAAAATTTCAGTCCTAGATATGCTTTGACAGTGCAGAACGATAGAAACAGTGAATGACACAAAGGGTCCGTTTGGATAAATTTTTTTAAAATATTTTTCTGAAAATAACTTTCGAAAAAAATTGTTATAAAATTATTTTTATAGTTTTATAAATTTTGAGTTGTGTTTGGTTACTTACATCTAAAATATAGTTTTCGAGAAACAAAAGTTTAAAAATTATGTTTGGTAATATTTATTTATTTTTGAAAAAAATATTTTTTAGCTTAATTTAATAAAACATTTTTTTTTTTATAAAATAAACATTTGTTTTCCGGGAGCCGGTGGCGGTGTCGGGGACCGGACCATAGCTTCACCGTCGAAGTCGAGGCCATGCTCGGAGTCGGCGATGACGTAGGTGTAGCCCAGGTGATCTATGGCCACCGTGCGGAGGGGTCGGGGAGGCGGAAAAGAAAAGCAGAGAAGGAATTCAAGCAGGAGCGCCAGGTCCGCTGCGCTCCCGAGGACGACCTCTTCTCCTCTCCCCTCACCACCATGGGCGGTCCGAAGAGTTGGATTGTCTAAGACGAAGCTTATTTTGGTTGTCCCTTGATCATTGTTATGGGCTGGTTCTGGGAGGTTACCTGCGACTCCGTCCTCTTACAGGTCATGTTCGACATGTTCATACTGAGAGGTTGTCCTAAACAGAGAGAATTTTTCAAGTTCGAAGTCTTGTCAGACTTACCCCAGGACCGGTCTTGCTCACCACCTCCACCTCTACCAGTGGTGGATTCCACCGACTCGGCCCAGGCCGACTCATGGAAGACGCGGTCAAGATCGAGGTCGACCTTTGCACCGGCACGGACTAGGTGCTCGACGCAGGCTCCCGGAGGACACGGCTAGGGAGGCGACGGAGTGGCAGAGCATGGTGGTCGAGCCCGCCACTGCTCCACCGACGTTTCTCAAGAGGAGTCATGGTGATCTAAGACTTTGTGCATTGCTCTTAGCATTAGCCTTTGGAGAGGAAAGCCTATTAATTTTGTTACCAATCAAAGTTGTGGAACTTTTATGTGTCAAAACATTTTCATCATTGAGCACCGGCCACTCCTTTGTTATCCTAGAGCTTGTTGGTTTGGTGTGCCATCACATCCCTGAGTTCACAAGACGCAGAAACAATTCTCCAAATAATGGCTCACACTATTGGCAGATAGATGTACATACCTCCATAACTTCTCAAACAGCTCAAGCTGCATAAATAATTCATAAATAAGTTAGCAATTAGCTGTAGCTAGGTGTGGGATGTGAGATTAATGAACAGCTCAAGCTTTTCCACATGGATTATTTTGTATAAGCGTGCCAGTTTTATGATCTAATTAGACTTTGAGTATTTGATTTATCCGTTTTAGACTCTGGATACTCGAACTTCTTTAGTGGCACATTTTAGTGATGAAATTGGACTTTCAGTGACAAAATGAATCTTTTAATGACGAATGATCGTCACTAAAATGCGTCACTAAAACAGTTCGAGTATCCAAAGTCTAAAACGGACAAATCCAATACCCAAAGTCTAATTAGTTCATTAACCTAGTACTCTTGTACAGAATAATCTTGTCCACGTTTATGGTCTCTCTTGTTGAGAGCACAATAATATTGTACAAAAAGGGCATGTTTGGTTCAGCGTCCAAGTAGAAAATTCTCAAATCGATTTTTTGTGTACGTATTGTATATGTACCTCATGCGTATTTAGGGTTGGACCAGGAGGTAGGATTATTCTAGTCGGAGCTAAATTTGGTTGTCCTTTGTCCTTGATTCCAAAAGAAGATATCAAAAAATTGAATGCCATTGGGATTGGCAGCGGCGTCGAAGTCTTTGGTTCCGACGGCATCATAGAACTCATATTCCAAATTTCTCTCCTTGAGCTACTCAGGACTTTCCCAGTAGGAACTCAAACTATGGAGCTTGTGGATTGCTCAACTGACAAAGACTTGGGGTAGACCGCAGAGGCTCTATTGGCAGAGATGTGAGGACTTTTGGTCTGAGGGGTTGCCCTAACTGAAGGGTTGTCCAAGCCCGATGGCTTATCCGTCTTACCCTAGGGTTAGCATTGTGTAACGTATTTATATCTTTTCACTTCTTTCGTTTGGGTACTTTGAAGAAGTAGAGATAAGAAGTGAAAAATTCAAAAATTTGATGTTTTGATGATTATTAAAATGATTTGAAAAAGTAATTTTTTGTACTTCCTATATTTGGTTTGTAAATAAATGGTAGCGAAAGTGATTTAGTTCTTCACTTTGGATATAGTTGGTGAGGTTCTCTTTTGATAGTAGAATTTTCCACTTCAACGTAAGATGAACGAAGGATTTTCCACTTCAAAGAAGTCCAAATCATTCTAAAAAATGAGAATGTCAAAATGAGAAGTAGGAGGAGACAAGATTTACCATTCTCCTTTAAACCAATCAAATACATGAAGTGGCAGCCTTTGGCTCAAATTCTAAAAATTGTTCACTTCACTGCCTAAATCATCAAACCAAACATTTCCTAAGAAAAGAAGAAGAAGTTAATTAGTACTTCAAAATTAAACATATGCATATATGGTATATGGTCAAGGTGATAAAGAATTTCTAGGATGGTGCTCCCTAGAAAGCACGGACACGGTAAAATAGGTGTCCTGGCTGATTGTATCGGACAAATGTTGGACACAACACAAAATCTCCAAAATCAATTTTCTATCCACAATGTCCCAGATATACCCTTTTTGATATAGAAATTTCAGGTCGAATAACACCACACCTTAAATAGGGCATGCTTGGTTGATCAGTTGGTTCCAAGGTTACAAAAACTCTGGGGGTTTTGAAATTCAAATTTAATGGTCTTTTACTTTCAAGTAGCATTCATATGTGCTCCAGCACACCTTAACCTTAATTAAGAGGGTATATATATTTAAGAAGAGATCGAAATTTCTGTATTTTTTGTATTTTAAAAAATCTCCATAATCACAACCGTTGGATCTTGTTTAAGTCATATAATCTTAACCATTGGTTTGAATGATTCAAATTAACGGTTAAGATTAAATAATTTAAAACTAATCCTACGGCTGATATTTCGGAAAAAGAGGAGGACGTTTAAGTGAGGGGATCCCGATCCCTATCCTTCTGAACCATGGGCTGGTCTAGTGGGCCGAATAGGCCATCCCTTTACCACAACTTCAACAACAGAAACTACAAGGACAAGTTTGTCTCTATCCTGTCATAGTTTGGAAAATCAAAACTATAAGTTCTACAAGGATTGCAGCATTATGTTCGAGTATAATATCCCTCTTAAAAGCCTTGCAGAAAACACAATGATCTGGATAACAAAGCATCAGAATAGGTAGGAAAATTCTGAAGAAACCAATAAAACCTACTGAAATAACACAGCTAGATACTGTCCATCTATATGGGCAAAACTTTCATGTATAGAACCCCTAAGTTACTTGCACTTCTACTGTTCTCCAAAATAAGACGGGGTCGGAAACTAAAAGAGCAACATCACAACATCAGTGAAAATTAAGACAGTCCCACAGAGAGACAGTCTTGACATAATTTGTGCATCTAGTTCTGCATACTCCAGAGGTGCACCATGAACATGCAAGTAGATTTGCAACCACATCCTGGTTGTGATCTAGGCTGAAAAAACTCAAACCAGACATATATTGGTTCCCATGCCTGCAGAAACCAGCAAAAAACACAGAAATCCAACTTCACACTATAGGAAACACACTATTTTAAGGTCAGTTGCTGATCTACTCTATAGTGTATATCAAGTATCAGTAGTTTTTTATGTTAAAATAATAATTATCATTTACTACTCCGTTCTTTAATACTTGGCCGTTTTATATTTTTGAAACAAAGTGAACTCAGGTAACTTAGGTTTTTTTGCGTTAAAGCAAGGTTCGCAGTATTATCGGACCATTCCTATGAGTATATGGGATCGGTTGTATTGACAACTTCGGATCGGAGTATCGAATTTTTGGGTATCAGAAAGCGAATAATTATTAACATTTTAGAAAAATATATTTTATACGTTTAGGCATAATTTTAAGCATTTCTACCATTGTTTCTTAGTAGTTTTCAAAC
The DNA here is from genome assembly GCA_036927795.1 of Iris macrosiphon. NCBI lineage: Eukaryota > Viridiplantae > Streptophyta > Magnoliopsida > Asparagales > Iridaceae > Iris > Iris macrosiphon. The sequence goes on along the minus strand of JAYESA010000004.1, from coordinate 27,973,616 downwards.
TGAACGAACAGTAGACCATTGCCGATTAGTTTACATGTGATAGATAATTTTTTTTCGTTTACATGTTTTGACAACCTTACTATGCTTTTACACTTTTACACTTTTGATGATTGGCCTTTTTCGTTCAAATTTCTTTGTTGAATTGACCGAAAAAGAGACCCTCAATGTCGGTATCGGTCAGTATCGAATATCGGTCAGTATCGGACCGGGACACACCAAACCGTATAAGTATCGGCCGGATCTGAACGGTATCGGCCGATACTGCAAACTATGTTTGAAAGCTTCTGCTTCAATTTGCAAGAGGATGAGGCACTACACTATAAACTCCCTCACTGAACAATGATACAAAAGTTCTGTGACGTAGGTCCACTATGGCCTTAAAAACCGGATCAAAATTGGCTCAGCATAGAGTATGGAGGTGAAAGAAGTGCACATTGTTAAAACAACCCCACATACATGGTATCGGCTGAACTTACCAAACATCTAAAATCTAGCTGATAGAACTCCAATATAACCAGGAGACAAAGCGGGATAATGCCATTATGGTAAATCAGTATTCACTGTTGACCCATAACCTATGCGCGAATTACATATCGAGCTCGGCATAGACCCACACGCTCGACCTACTTGCACCTCTATTAGTTGATTTTGTAGAGATCCACAAGATGAAGAAAAGATACTAGAGCATAACGTCAACAAGAATTCTAAGGCAACACTAAAAGTAGTAGCTTTACTAGATACAGTAATATGCTAAAACTCGACCCAGAGGAGATGAGAAAAGGCTTGTAAATAATATGAAATGCTGAAGATCACCAGTGTTACCACAACCACATTAATGCAAAGTTAATTTAAGATTCCGTAGTAGTGATCTCATTCTACTTATTTAATAGGTAACTTTGAGTTACAGACTTACAGCGACTTCAGATCTATATCCGTTATTGTTGGATCATGTGGCAGGGCTCTGTAAATCTCCTTCTACTTGCTTCAAAGGAAAATTAAACGATAAAAGAAGAACTATAGGTATTTTATATCGGTAAACTGGTTTCACATTATCACTTCTATTTTGCACCTTGAACAATAAAACCATGATGCAACTTCAGGATTGCTTTATCTGGTAGTTGCCACGGGATATATACTTAGCCTCAACTTTGCAGCTAGCTCAAAAATTGATCTGGCAGTAGGAGATTGAAGAATCACTGTTTTACCAGGCATATACCAAGCCTTCATGCTGCAGCACTAAAATTCACCCAGATGTTGAATCTTGTATCACTGCAAAAGAAGCAAAACCATTTATGACTCATGATTCCCAAAAAAAAATTCCCACGTCAATGCAGAGAGATCTAGATGAAGGGTGATTACTGAAAATCATAAAAGACACTGCAAGTGTCGTTCATGGTTTCACTGTATGGCATGTTTTCTGACCTGTATTTGGAGTAGAAAGTGAAAATCCATATTCAGTAGTGGCAGCAAGGGCCACTTTCTTGATTTGGACTTTCCACGGAATCCATTTGGTAATGACTATATTTGTCGTTGGAACTTCTCATTTTTTAAATTTGTTTTGCAAAAACAAAGAAGGTTGGAGTGGAAAGTGGACTTCCCCACTTAAAACCGGTTGGACAGGAAAAATAGCAATTACAAAATGCCTTCACCCTCACTTTCTGACAACATCCAAAGAGAGGAAGAGGATGTGAGAAGGCGCAAATGCAAGCAGACATGAATTAAACCCCAACTTTCCTCTTATAAGAATCTAAATACAACCTGAACTAAGAAACAAAAGAATCCAAGACCACTTTTGGAAGAAATACTAGTTTCCACTCCAAATACAAGTTACCAAAAGACCCTTATTGCTTAAGAAAGAAGATCCATAAGAGTGGAAAGAAGTCGTAGATTCAAATCAAGTAGTTATATTGTCCATGGAATGAATTTTTTGGTGTCGTGAAACAAATTTAGAGAAGTTTGAAAAAGTTTAATAGGATAACAAGAAGAACAACTAACACAATGAGCAGAGTGAAGTTTGGAGATGGAGAGGAAAAGGAGAAGGAGAAGAGAGAATATGAGAAAGGAGATTGCAAGGGCCTAAAACCCTAGGTTGCATCTCATGTCTATTTATATAAATATGCAATACACCCACAATTACTATTATACCCTCATATGACAAATAATAAAATAAAATAACTCTAACACCCTCCCTCAAGCAGGAGCATAGAGATCAGACATGCCCAGCTTGCTACATAAATCAGAAAATGGACCACGAGCAAGTGGTTTGGTGAGGATATCACCTAATTGATCCTCTGACCGAACATAAGGAGTGACAATCTGTTTCTTCAGCAACAAATCACGAACAAAATGACAATCCACCTCGATATGCTTCGTGCGCTCATGAAACACCGGATTACTTGCGATAAACATTGCCGACTGATTATCACAATACATCTCCATCGGAATAGGAATCATGATTCCCATTTCATGAAGAAGAGACTGCACCCACATCATCTCAGAAGCTGTATGAGCCATCGCACGGTACTCGGCCTCTGCACTAGAACGAGCCACAACATTCTGCTTCTTACTACGCCACGTGACAAGATTGCCACCCACAAACGTACAATAGCCAGAAGTAGACCTCCTATCACTGCGACTGCCTGCCCAATCAGCATCACTGAATCCAGTCACCGTAAGCAACTGGGAAGGTTTGTACAACAAACCCTTTCCAGGTGCACCCTTCAAGTATCGAAGAATGCGAGAGATAGCCTCCCAATGTGGTTGCCGAGGGGCATGCATAAACTGACTAACTACTCCAACTGCATATGTGATGTCTGGTCGATTAACAGTAAGATATATAAGTTTGCCAACCAAACGTCTATAATATCCAACATCCTCAAATAACTCTCCCCTGTCAGCATCAAGCTTGTCATGATAATCCATAGGAGTCTCAACTGGCCGACACTCTAACATCCCAGTCTCGGAGAGCAAGTCTAGAACATACTTGCGTTGTGACAGATACACATCTTTCTTAGATCGAGCAACCTCGATTCCAAGAAAATATCGAAGAAGACCCAAATCCTTAGTATGAAACTGACGACTAAGGTAGGCCTTCAAGTCCACAATTCCAGCATGATCACTCCCAGATATAATGATATCATCAACATAAACAATCAACACGATAATACCTGCTGAGGAAGAATGGCAAAATACTGAATGATCTGATGTGGTACGCCGAAAACCATACTGAATGAGAACTGAACTGAACTTGTCAAACCAAGCACGAGGTGACTGTTTCAGTCCATATAATGCTTTCTTCAATCGACATACGAGTCTTTTATTTCCTGTTACAACATATCCCGGTGGTTGATCCATATAAACCTCCTCCTGTAAGTCACCATGCAAGAAAGCATTCTTTATGTCCAGCTGATATATAGGCCATTGGTGATTAACCGCCACAGAAATAAGAATCCGAACTGAATTCAGCCGAGCCACTGGAGAGAAAGTCTCCATATAATCCACGCCATATGTCTGAGTATACCCTTTGGCAACCAACCGTGCCTTGAGGCGCTCAACAGAACCATCAGGGTGATATTTAACAGTGTACACCCATCTACAACCCACTGTTTGTTTTCCAACAGGAAGTGATGTAAGCTCCCAAGTCTGGTTTTGATGTAAAGCATACATCTCCTCATCCATTGCACTTTTCCAACCAGAAGATGACATAGCCTGCTTGTAAGTTTTGGAAATAAAAGTAGAAGACAATGAAACAGCAAATGCATGAAAAGATGATGAAGCACGGTGTAATGAAACATAGTTAGAAATGGGATGCTTATTCTTTGTGGTACAAAGGCGTTGTCTTTTTCTGAGAGCAATAGGAAGATCATCTGGATCTGTGATGATGGGAGCAGAAACCTCAGACACGGAAGATGATTGGTTGAAGGCTGAATTCTGCAGAACCACTGGCCTGTCCTTGGATCTCTGATAAACCTGTAAATGGGGAATGGAGACAGAAATTGATTCAGGAATGACCGGAAGTGGTATGGAAGATATCAAATCTGTTGTAAAAGGAATATCACGGTCTCCTGAAGGAAAGAAGGGGGTAGACTCAAAGAATGTAACATCCGCACTGACATAATATTTGCGTGACTGTGGACTGTAACAACGATAACCTTTTTGAGTACGGGGATAACCAAGAAAGACACACTTCAGAGATCTAGGAGCCAACTTATCTCGATTAGGTTCCAAGTTATGAATAAAAGCGACACAGCCAAACACTCGAGGAGATAAGGAAAAGGGTGCGACATCTGTATGTAATATAGTAAATGGAACTTTGTTATTTAATACAGATGATGGCATGCGATTAATAAGATAACATGCAGTAAGAACGGCATCTGCCCAATACTGTTTGGGGACATGCATATTGAACATGAGAGTTCGAGCCACATCTAAAATGTGTCGATGTTTGCGTTCGGCTATACCATTTTGTTGAGAGGTGTGGACACAACTGGTTTGATGAATCATACCACGGTCAACACAGAAACTGTTCACAGAAGATTGAGTATACTCCAAAGCATTATCAGAACGCAGAATTTTGATACGTTTATTAAACTGAACATAGACTTCATTATAAAAGGCAGATAACACATTTGGAAACTCAGATCTTTCTTTCATTAAATAACACCAAGTCATTCTGGAATAATCATCAATAAAAATAACAAAATACTGAAATCCTTTCGGACTTTTGACTCTAGACGGACCCCAAATATCAGAATGAACAAGATCAAAAGACTCTAATTGACGACTCTCACTACGACGAGGAAAGGAACTACGGTGATGCTTGCCTAACTGACAAGCCTCACATTCAAGACTAGATACATGACTCAAACTAGGAACAACTTGACGCAACTTAGCCAAAGACGGATGTCCCAAACGATAATGCCACTGCAACGGAGAAGTAGAAACAGAAGTGAAGGCCTTTCCAGGTAGATCCAAGTAGTACAGTCCATCTTTTTCATGCCCCGAACCAATCGTCTTCTTCATCCTGAGGTCCTGAAAAATACACGAATTGGGAGAAAATGTCACAAAACATTGAAGAGATTTGGTTAACTGGCTCACAGATAACAAATTAAATGGAAAATTAGGCACATATAATGAATCAAATAATGATAGTGATTGAGTAGGGTGAATGACACCTTTCCCAAGCACAGGACGAGTAGACCCATCAGCCAAGATAATATTATGTTTCATGGAACTACGATTATGAAAGATAGATGTTATACCAGACATGTGAGAGCTCGCTCCTGAGTCGATGACCCAAGAGGTGGATGGTGACTGGGTTGCCACAAAAGCAGGATTACCTATATGTGCCATGGTTGCAGTAGGTTGGGAGGTGGTACTAGCAAGCGCGTTCAACTTCTGGAGGATCTGTTGAAATGGAGATGAGGTATCGGACGTTGAAGTCTGATTGAAACCCGAAGTATCATCTCTGGGAGCAGAAGTGGTGTCCTGGGACTGCATATTTTCATCATGCACTTGATGTGCATATTCTGGTTTGCCCCATTTGTCCCAACAATAGTCTTCTACATGACCGAGCATTCCACAATAGTTACACTTTCGTGGTTGACCACGGCCACCACCACCACCACCGCGGCCACCACCACAACCGCGACCACCACCACGACCATTGTCTCTACCACCACGGCCTCCTCCTCGACCAAAACTACGACCACCATCTCTACCGCCACGTCCAATACCACGTCCACCACCACGACCAACAGCACTAGAAACTAAGGCAGAAGAGTCAGTACTCGGCACCACAGAACTGTCCCAGAAAGAAACGATTGAGACGGGAGAAAGTATCTGCCACCGTAGGTAACTGCTCTCCAGCAAGGATTTGAGCTTTATAAGGTTCGAGCGCAGGATCCAAGCCGGCAAGGATGAGTGAAACATGAAACTCTTCCTTCTGTCTCCGAGCTTCCTTCAAATCAGTAGTAACAGGATAATATTGAAGCAGTTCCTCCCACAAAGCCTTCTTTGAAGCCAGATATTCATTCACAGGCTTCCCATTTTGCTTTGTATTGAACAATAACTCGTACAACTCATAGATACGGGCAACGTTTCGCTTCTGCGAATAAGATTCTTCCAGAGATGCCCAAATCTGTTTGCTTGATTCACACCACTGAACATTAGCAGCGATATGTGGTTCCATACTATGCCACAACCATGACATAACGTATGCATCTGCACTCATCCAATCTTCATACTCAGCGGACGTTTCAGGCAGGGGTTCTTCGGTCAAAAACTTCAACTTCTTCTTCGCCCTTAACACCACTTTGATAGACTTGGACCAGGCAAGATAGTTCGCACCATTCAGTTTCACCGCTGTAATCGACTTTCCCAATTCATCATTAGGAATAACAGTAAAAGGAGAACCACCTCCGCTACCACCACCACTATTAACCTCGCTAGAAGATTCGGTCCCCACCATACTTGCAGATGCAACAGAAAGACGAGATCTTTGAAACCCTAGATCTCACAACGAACCTCAACCGACGACGAATAACCAACGGAGATCTGTAGAAACCCTAGATCTCATAAACGAACGACGAACGACCACGAACAGCGAACGACGAACGGCGAATCATGAAAAGTAGACGAAAAACAGCCCAAAAATTTTTTTGAAAGGAAAAGTGGGGTTTCTGACATGATGTACTTTCCATCTGCCTGTATTTGTGCCCTCTCTACGTCCTCTTCTTCATAGGATGTAGGCAAAAAGTCTACAAATCACAACTTCCAAAAACAAATATAGTGATTATCAAACAGATATTTGGAAGTCCACATCCAGAAAGTGACCCTTGCTCCACCAGTGGATTTAGACTTCCCACTTTCTACACTAAATACAGGTTCCTAAACAGACCCTAAGGGCATATCTTGTGAATTCAAGATAGCCATCTTAAACCAACATGCATAGCAAACAAATTAGTCTTGAAATCCTGATCCCGAATGACACGGACTCTTCAAATCCACACACACACACAAAAATAAAAAAATAAACTGCAAGACTAGCTCCACATTGGAAGAGTCCTGATAAAAATAAAATAAAAAAAGCAACTGTATCCCTATAATTGCAAGGTTGAGATAACTTGACCAATTATATAATTCAACAACGACAAAATAAGTGGTGGAAACCATGTCTAACATGAGCTCTACATTGGAAGAGTCCTGATCAATCCAATCTGGAACTACAAATCAGTATTTGCTCTGAAGATCCAGAACGACGAAGTTATCTTAAAAGCTATGGCTCTTGCTGTGTCCAATTATACCGGTTTGTCCCTCCTCACGAAATGGTAAAATCCAGTATACACCAGCTACCCCTCCCACACTACCTTCTGGTGAGGCCCATCACAGTTTATAAGTATATTGTTTTATCTTAAAGTTCATATGAAAGAAGTTATCTTTAAACAATGGTTCTTATTGTGTCGGTATTACAGGTTTATACTGGCTGGCGTATTGGTTTCATCCACCAAAAGTGATAAAATTCAGCATAAACCGGCTATCCCTCCCACCCTATGCCGATGGGACCTACCAGTATATTGGTTTGTTTTCAAATATCACTCTATCTTTTGATAATTCCCACCAAAAAGGGGATCCGAAACCATGGCCTTCTAAAATTTAAACATTGTCTCTGATTCCTGACTTTTCTCTCTGCCTTTCAAATACACGACAAATTTTACATATATTTCTCAAAAGCTTTTGCTTCCCTAACTTTTATAAGCATAATGCTCCTGGTCATAGTGCTTCTATACCACCTACACTATTCTCATAAGCAACACAATTTTAATAAAAAATCTCCCTTAAACGAGAGCAATTCTGGCACCATCAGTTTGATAGAGAATTTCAGATGTTGGAAACAATCTGGACAATAAATTGTTTTAGCATGTTCTAATAAATTGAAGATGCAACAGTAAGTTGATACTTGAAACTTATTTTCCTTTAAATCCCAAAGCTCTGTAATCAGGTAAGAAAATATAATATCAAGATTTAACATAAAATGTATTCAATAAACTTTTATATCCATACCTTCGAGAGATTTCTCAAAGTTCAATAGCTGGATCATAAAACCAGAATTGGGGCCTACTTGAGGTCGTTTACTTCTCACAAGTTCTAAAGCATGAGACAAACTCATTCTATGCTTCTTTATCAAATAAGCAAGGATAATTGTCACACTGCAAAAGGAATTATAAACAATAATCAGGACATGATGGCACCAACACAAGATATTACATTATTATCTTAAATTATGTAAATTTTGTGACACAGTTTCGAATCCCAGGCCCGGGGACAGTCGAGGACTGGCCTTATTCTAGAACAGCAAATAAAACTTTCTATGACTCATCAATCAATCCAAATTCCAAAACCAGACAAATAAAAATGGGTTCACATTTTTCAGATGCAATGTTTACTTGCCTCCTCTGACTTTCTTAGTCATACCACGATTTCATTTGGAGATATTGGAAAACAGAAATTAAAAAAAAAAAAAAATTGTTATTGGATAAAAGAAGAGTTAAGGTTAAAAAACGTAGGTTAAATTTAATCATCACAACCGACCACCTCTTTTTAACACTTTACTTCGAAGTGTCACTTCATATAATCTACCAATTCCCTACCAACCCCTTACCTCTTCCCTCACATGTTTCCCCTAAAGCCTGCATCTGTGTTCTCCCTTCTCATTGCTGTGCCAGGTAGTAAGGTTCTTCCTATGTTTGCTCCTACAATTCATCTATTCTAACAGCATTCAGGCTTTGGCTTCCGTAACCAAATTCATTCCAGCAGTAGCCACTTTTATCCGGCCATGTTCATATTCAATTTAGAACAAACAGCAACAGTATCCTAGAAGTATTCAAATTTACACTCAGTTCTGAATATCGCTATGATATCAGGTTTGGTTCAGATTCAGGTTTGGGTTCAGAGTTCAGGCCCCTTTGCTGCTTAACAAGTACAAGGGCCTTTGAATTTTCCTAGGCTTAGCCAGAAACTAATCCAGTTGACACCCTACACCCTACAGGGGAACAGCAAGATTCTTGAGCGGCCATAAAAGACAAATTTATATTTCAGCAAGATAAGCAAGGTTCTTACTTACTAAATGCAAGCGCCAAAAAATCATGTTTTTCATCTCTATGTTGAATGGACGGAAATATGACACGATCCAGAATATTGATTAGATGAGAAGGACAGGGCACAGATACTGGGGGTGTCCAAGAGTATTTTTGGAGTGTCCAGGTCATGTCTGACTGATACATGTCGAACACGGGCATGATACAGAACATGATACCAATTTTAGATCATCCATTCTCTAACTTAAGTAAAATACTGCTACTTACCGTCAAGCAAGTTTTTTCATGGCTACGAGAAACAAAATGAGGTCTGAGAAAATACGAACATACCTAATACTTCTTCATATTATTAGAATCTTTACAAGCATTTTACCAGTAGATTCTGTATAGCGAAAAATATAATAGAAGTTATGATCCAAAGGAAGTATCCCAATCCAAATTCAAGGTGCATATATCCTTACTCCACGAGAGTTGATAGTTGATAATATATGATTGAAGAGTGCTCCAAATGGGTGAGGAACACTAGTGAGTGTTGGTCTTCTAGGTAATACGCCAACTGTGCTAAACTAAAGTTCTTTTTTGAGATAAAGACCAGTCATTAATGACCATCCCAGTCCTGGGCTACTAGCAACAAGACCCCTTCCTATTTAAATAAAAAATCTTGGGTTAGGATTCAAACCCAACCCCCCCCCCCCTCCCTTACCGGTGATACCACTGGACCACTTCCTCGGTGGTGTACTAAACTAAAGTTAGGGGGGAAATATTTCAAGATTCAGCGAAATTGTTTTCTATGCTTATGAAAAAATGACATACAAACAAAATCTGCAAGCCGATCCTGCAGTAATCAAAGAAAGACCTGGCTGAACCGGAAACGACATGGATCAAAACGCGTGCGGAGAGCAAAGAACATAGAGCAAGCAACCGGTACCAGATAGCCACTCCGTGATGAGGTCGGTTCGAAAGACAGAGTTGATTAGGAGGCTTTTCCAAGACAAAAGGCATGGTTCTTTCAATTCCGCATCCGAGTAAGACATCGATGCATCTAAGGCTCCTATTACTCACTATGTCCAGTTGAATGGAAAGTAGAATGTGTTGGCCCAATGTTTTAGTTGAGTTTTGAATATGGCTAATCGATTAAATTTAGCATTATGATAATTGTGCAATCACTGTAGTAATATCTACTTAAACTCAGCATTGTCAGAATATGCATTAATGTTATAATATTTGCTTCTGTATATTGCTTTGTTCGTCTAACATGTACTTGCAAAAAGCAACAAGCTAGATCAGATACGGACATATGCAATGAAGAAATGATGATGAGTCAAAGACGGCATTATACCAGAAGATTTCTCTGAACCACCTACGACATCTCTGGAGCCTCACACTTGGGGTTCCCGGTCAACGGACGAGGGTCGAGGGGGCAGCGTCCCACGTGGGGATTCGGGGGCGAAGCCCCCGAAAGGTATTCAGATTCCCATATATGTTTATCTTTGGACAACTGTCGTCAAGGAAAAAGACGTTTTTAAGTCAGCGGACGTTTAAGAAGATTGGCGTCATCAGAGTGCTCTTGGTTTTTATTTTGTTTTGTATTTTTTTTTATTACGACAAAATGTTCATTGGGTCGTGTTGGCACTAGGATTGAAAAACCCATCCATATAATACCCTAATCCACAAAGCAAACCAAAATCCGTCTCAACAAAACCCTGAACAGAGGGAACCGAACTCGGTCTAGGACAGAACTCGGGCCGAACTCGGGCCCACATGACCCAGTTTGCAACGTTCACATCCATCGTTCCTCCTGGTTCTCAGGAACCTAACGTTTGGATTGGAACCGAGTTTGGGCCGAACTCGGTTTCAGTAAAAGCTATAAATAGGCTTGTGATTCCACCATTTCAATTCACTCAAGCACCTAATCATCACTTGCCTATCTAACTGAGCTACAAACTTCCAATCCCCAAGCATCAACTCCCAAGTCTTCTAGTGCCAACGCGGTTCCAATTTAGAAGTCTTATCGAGTTGTAGAAGCTTGGTACTTTCAAGTTTCAAGTTTTTAAAGTTTGCGTGCCCTTCGCATCAAACGCACGTGTCTGAAGTCGTTCAAGCCCTTTGAACCAAAGCTCGATGTTGTAAGAAGTCTACAAGCCTTCGGACCAAAGTTTGTGTTGTACACTATTTCACATATAGTGGATTAACTCCGAGCAAGAGTTATCGGGTCTGAACTAGTCCTCCACGAGGAAAACCAGAATAAAAATCTCGGTGTTAGCGTATTGTGATTTCTTACTCTATGTTTCTTTCATATACTTGCTATATTTACATATCTGCTTGCATAAGTTATTAGTTGGTTATCAGCCTTCATTTTTAGTTGATAAATATTGTCACCAACTATATTCACCTCCCTCTAGAGTTACCTTCAGAATGTTTATATTTTGATAAGTCAGAGCCAAATGACCACGTACGAGAAATTGCACACATTACTCTCCATTGGTGTTGGAGTCCGCCAATCGTGCTTATTTGCTTAAATGAGAGAACACCAGGAAAATGCAAAAAGCAAGTAATAGAGAGGATTAGAATTATACAGATGACGATACTTGGACATAAATGATCATATCCCTACATAGGAGGTTTATGCAATCTTGTTCAAAAGAGAAACTCCCAAGTTTAGCTGTTGTCCCTTAAAAGTACCTGCATAGGCTGACCAAAGGAGATGGATAAATGGAACTCATTATTAGAAAGAAAAAGCTTTCCGTGAAAACTGCTCAAGCAAATACAGATCTTATTTTTTTCTTTCAACTGGTACACAGTACCCATTTTTTGAAGCATTTATATGCTTAGCCTCACCAAAGAAACAAAAGGCCTCATACCTTCAAATAGGAAATGAAGGAATGCAATTGTCAAGGAAATGAGTAGCATACACCACATAAACATAAATTGGCACTTAGAGATTGAAAGAGAGAATGCTAGACTATCACTAAAATTGAGAAACAAAAGGTCAAGTTGTTAGGATGTGAACTGAACAAGGAGGTTATGTATACTGACAATTCCACCTCAAAGGGTCAAGAAGGTTTCTGCTGCTAGATCAGCAAATTAGGTACAGATGTAAGATAAGTATAGGTTTGAACAATCACTCGAAATTTTTGATATTCATCCAGACTAGATGGAAAAAATGGATTATTTCTTAATTCCTTGAGAATGATTTGAGCTAGTCCATCATCTATTGGAAGTACAAGGATCCACACGGACAGACAAAGAATGCAGTCGGTTTGATAGTAATCAAATGACTTTACTTCACGCTGAGGAAGGCATATATATGAAGGATAGAGAGTAAAACAGATGATTTAGTTCAGGGCCGCAAGGGTCCACATAAAGGTTTTGGAGGCACAGCCTTACTGGACTAATAGTTTTCAAGTATAATCAACCATTAAATGATTAGCAGCAAGTACAAAAGATATAGCCTTGATTGGTTGGATTTCAATATGTAATACAATGATGGAACTAGCAGGAATACAAGACCGAGCAGAAGAAATTACCTCCTAGATCTTCCAGCAAAACAGTGGACGAGCACTCCGCCGCCTTCCTTTCTAGCCGAGTCAATGAAGTCGAAGCACTCTTCGAAATGCTCCTTCAAGTTCGTATTAGAAGTGTCCAGCACTGTGACCAGTCATAAGAAAACTTGAATCATTACCAAAAAGTTCAAACATTTCACCCACAGGTAGCTATAAATCGAATATACAAAATCAAGATCACGACTTTATGGCTTCCCCACTGAACCATGTGTTGGATTGTATCTCGTTTCCGGATGAGTGCTCAAAGGGGGTGACAATGAAGTTGGTAATTTAGTCCCATATCGGGTAGGAGGTGGGATGATGAAGTATAGATAATTGAGATTGGTTCAGGCCTTATATGGGAATTCCCTTTTAACTTTAAGGCATATGGTCGAGTCCAATATCGCACCTCATGGGCTAACTCCGGTTCGGGTCACATTTGTTCCCAACAAGTGGTATCAGAGCCCAAGATTACGAGACTGATTTGGCGGCTCTAATTGGTTGGAGACAAATGGTACTGAACGTTCATTCGTATAATCGGATTATACGGACTCTTCTCAAGGTAGAGTAGGAGCATCAACTACACAAATTGGCTTCAAAGGTGGATTTGGTAGGCCCAAGGTGGAGCAAGACGTTGTGGTTGGCACACAATGGTGGTGTGGATGAACGTGTCAGATTTGGTTCTGTGGTCGAACGGATTAAGATGACAATATGTTGGATCTCCTGGGTGCTCGGCTAGCGAAAACCAGCAAAGTTAGCCGGAGTGTGCTAAGGTTGTTCGGTTAGCGGAAACGAGCTAAGGTGTAGATTGTTAGATTGTATCTCGTTTTCGGATGAGTGCTCAAAGTGGGTGACAATGGACTTGGTAATTTAGTCCCACATCGGGTAGGAGGTAGGATGATGAGGTGTAGATAATTGGGATTGGTTCAGGCCTTACACTGGAATTCCCTTTTAAGGCATCTGGGCTCAGTCCAATATCTTACCTCATGGACCAACTCCGGTTCGGGTGACACCGTGTTCCCAACACCATGGATGATACGATGTGATTGAACACATGGCTAATGTTTAGAACTTACAATCGTATGGAAACTTGGCTCCTTAGCATAAAGTTCCAAACTTTCACTCACAAGTAGCTAGAGAACGACTGTACTACATCAAGATCGCGACTTTATGGCTAATACCATGTGATTGAATACATGGGAGATGTTCGAATTCTTACCATCGATCTTCTTATATGTGAAATCGTTGGGGAAGGCAGGATCCAGTGAATTGGCGACAATCAAGACATGGGTTATGTTCAGATTCTTCAGTGCTTCCTTATTAAGTGCAACTCCGACTGAACCCAGAAAGATTCCCTACATAATTCACCAGAAAACAGAAGAAACTGATGAGAAATCCTAAAAAACGATCTGCGTATTTCAGAAAATTGAAAATTTGATGATAAATGATAAAAGTACGATCTTGGTATTACACCAAATTGAATAAAATGATGAGAGAGGGAAAAAAAAAGTTACGATCTTTATGTTTGAGAAATCAAAGAAAAATGATCACATATCGAAAAGAAAAACGAAAATCGAATGCTTACTTCTTCGATTTGGCACGGGATGTTGTCCTCGCGGAAGTACTTGTCAGCGCAGACGGCCTGGAGGAACGCGGCGATGCGGTTGCGCTTTGTCTCTGCGTCCATAGACATTATATTTGGAGAAGAAATTTTCAGAAATCACAACTCAATGGCATGGCCTCCTCCTCCTCTACGGACCTCTTCCTTCTCTTCTTTTTCGGAATATTTCTTCTCCTTCTATGTTGAGCGTTTTGTTTGGGGAATTTATAAGGGCACTACAAAGTTTACTCGGGACTAGCCCAAGATTGGGCTAGCCCATTAATGAACAAAGTTTACTTACACTAGACCATTTTTTACTTATACTAGCCCAAACCCCCCTAATCTCCACCGGAGCTCTCCTCCCTCCTCCCTTTCTTGTCGGAGCCCTCCTCCTCCGCCTCCTCCCCCGCCCTCCACCGCCGCCTCCCGTCGCCGCCTCCCACCGTCGTCGTCGTCGCCGCCTCTACCTCCTCCCCCGCCTCCTTCCTCTCCCGTTCCTCCGTCTCGTACCCCCTTTCGTTGCTCGACTACCTCGGCACCCTCGGCGTCCGCCGCTCCTCCCTCTCCTCCTTCCTCCGTCGCTACCACCAGGTCCTCCACTCCGCCGCCGGAAGACATAATAACACAATGACAAAAAAAAGAAACCAAAAAAGAAAAAGAAAAAATAGAAGAACTGTCAAAATTTGACATATATATTGATTTTTAGGACTGTCAAAATTTTGACAGTCCTACAAATTGGAAGTACTGTCAAAATTTTGACAGTCCTAAAAATTCAACATATATTTTTAGGACTGTCAAACTTTTGACAGTCCTACCAATTTTGTCGATATGTATCAAAATTTTAAAATATATGTTAAATTAACTCAGTTGTCGATATGTATCAAAATTTTACAATATCCCAAATTTCTATCCTTAAAATTTGTTAAAGTATTCTGTTATTTAAAATAGTAAATTTATTATTGGTACATTAAATATTTTGTAAAAAAAAATTACCAAAAGTAAAATTTGGAGGTCGAAACATCGTTTTTTTTGCGATTCTAAAAATTTGGAAAGTCCGTCAAACGGTGAAACGGTTTATCCCGAAATACTTTTACATATGGTCATTTTGGCACAAACTGGACCTTGTTTCGATCTCCCAGTCAAAAGTTATGATATTTTAAAGTTTTATATTTTATATTTTTTCCTGTAATATGTACGTCTTACTTCGGATGAAAATTCTCTCTACACGAATTGTGTTACTCTCGTCGAAAACATACAAATCGACCTATTGTGTGACGAAAAACGATTTGAAAACAAATAGTTATGGCCGTTCGAAGTCTGATCGACGGCAGACGTATTATTCGTACGGTAGATTTTTTTTTTTTGGGTTCAATAATAACATATTTTATTTTGGATGTTAAACTAAATAAAAAAATCAAAATCCAAAACTAACTAAATAGAAATAAACTAAAAAAAAATCCTGACAATTAAAATGAGGACTGTCAAAATTTTGACAGTCCTCATTGTTTGTGGGACTGTCAAAATCCTGACAATCCTAGTTTTATATAAATTTTTCAGTGGGTTAAAATTTGGACGGTCAAAATTTTGACAGTCCACATAGCTTGTGGGACTGTCAAAATTATGACAGTCCTAACAATTTTTAGGACTGTCAAAATTTTGACAGTCCTTCCAAGTGGTAGGACTGTCAAAATTTTGACAGTCCTGATTATAACAGTCCCGAGTGAATTGCTGATGGCAAACTTGTAATTTTTGATATATATGTTGATATAAAAATTTGGGTTAGCCCCAAGTAACTTTTATGATGACAAACTTGTAATTTTTGGTAAATTTTCAATGGGCTAGCCCCAAGTAAAATGTGTAGTGCCCTTATAAATTCCCTTTGTTTGCTTTTGCATGAGAAAAAGAATTCCTTTTTTTATCAGAAATTAATGGATGTGCCACACACAGTACATCATTCATATGTCAACCGTTTAATTATCAGAAAATTTACTATAGCGAAATAAATTTATATTAAATTCATGCAGACGAAACAAGTTTGAATAATTTTAAAATAGAGACAGAGTCTGCCAACAGTGTTGGCGAAAAACCAAAAAAAATGAACACGTAGGCAAAAAGGTCAAAAGTGGACCCCACTAGGCAAAATTCTGCCAACACTAGCATAAATTCAGCCAACAGTGTTGGCAAAATTTTGTCTTGTGGGGCCCGCATGTTGGTTTGGGTGGTTGGATTTTGTTTGGTTGGTTTGGTTTGGTTTGTTTGGTTTATTTGATTACTTTGTTTTAATTAGTTATGTTTTAGTTTTTTTTTTTAGTTTAGTTTTGGAATTTAATTTAAGAAAATATATTTTAACGAAATAAAATTAAAATAAATTAATTGTAAAGAAAAATTTAGAAATATTTTTTTCGCACATGTTTTATGTCCACTATTTTTGCCTCACAGATTTAAAACAATTAATTTAATTTTTTTTTTAAATTTTTTTTCTAATTTGTTTTGGAGGTCGAAACATCGTTTTAAATCCGTGGGCCCCACACCAAATATAAATTAATTTCTCTACAGTAAATTTTAAATATTCGAAAATAAACTTACCGAAAGTAAAATTTGAAGGTCGAAACATCATTTTTTTGTGATTCTGAAATTTTTTGAAGTCCGTAAAACGGTAAAACAGTTTATCCTGTAGTACTTTTCGATACGGTCATTTTGGCACAAACTGGAGCTTGTTTCGATCTCTCAGTCAAAAGTTATGATACTTTAAAGTTTTAAATTTTATATTTTTGCCTGTAACATGTGCGTCTTGCTTCAATAATTTGGAGGATAAATTTTTTTTTCTACACGATTTGTGTTACTCTCGTCGAAAACATACAAATCGACTTATTGTTTAACGAAAAACGATTTCAAAATAAATAGTTATGTCCGCTCGAAGTCTGCTCGACGGCAGACGTAATATTCTTACGGTAGATGTTTTTTTCGTAATTTTTAAACTTTTATGCTTTAGATGGAATTTATACAAATTTTGATGCTCTGGAAACAAATTTTCGAAAAAAAATATTTCTAAATTTTTCTTTAGAATTAATTTATTTTAATAAAATAAAATTTCTTAAATCTAATTACAAAACAAAACTAAATAAATAAAACAAAAACATAACTAATTAAAACAAATCAATCCAACCAAACCAAACCGAACCAATCAAATGAACCCGTGGGCCCCCACACCCAATTCCCGTCAACTGTGTTGGCTGAAATTGGCCCCCCAATTTCAGCCAACAGTGTTGGCGGAAATTGGCTTGTGGGCCCCACTTAAATTTTTTTTTCTGCCTAGGTGTACATCAGTTATGTTTTCCTCCAACACTGTTGGCGTACTCTGTCTTTTTTTTTATAATTTTACAAACTTGTTTCGTTTGCATGAATTAATATAAATTTATTTCACTATAGTAAATTTTCTGTTGAATTATTATGAAAATGTGTATATACACATATTTTTATACAATCTAACGACTGGAAAGAAAAATGGTACACTACATTCGGTCCATACAATAATTTTTTTTTTGTGGGCGCTCAGACAATGGATCCAAAAGACATACAAATCAGTGTAACATATATCTTAAAAAACAAAATCTCTCTTCCCCTGTTATCCTTTGGTGTTGTTAACTTATTTTTATTCACTTTATTCCTTACCTTAACTTTGTTTACTTTTAAAAAAATATATAATTAATATTCTTTAGCTTTACTTCCTATATTTTTAAATTTCTTAAATAATTTTATTATCACATTAATTTAATCTTTTCACCATCAAATAAATCAAAATTTCTTTTCTAATATAAGTATTTCTACTATATTTTAACTATTATAATACGGCTTAAAAATGGCTAAAAAATCAGCCATCTAAGTCGTATGTATATCATCCACTAATTGATTAAATCTTTTAAAAAAAATCTAACTACCAAATACACGTGTGTATCTCTCATGTAGTTAATAAATAAAATAGAATTTCTAAAATTTCTCTAACTACATTAACATATAACAAATCCTAAAATATATTTAATATTCAAAAACTAAGTATATGATATTATCTAACTAAACACATATCCAAAATTCTAAAAATATATTTATAATAAATTATAATTATAATATATGCCCTCTGTACCCAAAACAGATACGCTGACCAGACTGCGCTACACCTCGTCTCCCCCCCCCGGAACATATAGATCCACCCGATCGATAAACACTCGAACCGAACTTGCCCACCATTGTTGGGCACAGGGCTGCGAGAACTACCGCTTTTCTCTCTTCTACTACTTAAATTGGACTTACTACTGACCGACTTCTTTGTGGTTTGACCTACAATTAATAGGATAGATAGCAGGATGGGGAGAAAGGAAAGTAGGCCTAAGGAGCGCTATTCTTATACGCTATTCCCCAAAGGGGCTTCCTAGGGTGTGCTATTGGATCAGTTCAAGGATATGGAAGCTAATCAGTGCACATCATTATAAGCGAGCAAAAGTACCTGGATGATGTAGTAAAAGTCGTACATGGAGAAATGTTGACCTACGCCACCTCACGAGCTAACCGTAAAGAAATGTTTGTATACGACCGGCCCATCAGTATCGTAACTGAAACACTGGAGCTACCCACTTCGATAAATTAGCCAAGATTTTGACCGGATACGAAATCACTGGTGCTCGATCTAGTGGTATTTTTATGGGGATTCTATCTATCGCTATAGGATCCCTATTTAAGATCACTGTAGTTCCTCTTCGGACGGTTGTAGGACGGACGGGGCATGAATGGAGCTTCTTAAATTGGTCTAGCCTGGGAATGGGAATTGGCAATGATAGGAGATCAAAAATGGGTATGGTATAGGGTAGGACCTGGTTGACTTAGCATAGGGAGGTTGTAGCTGCTTTGGTGAAGGTGGCTCGTCAGTGGTGGATATGTTTGATCAGTTAGCTGTTGACTAGCACCCCTGCAGGTAACGCTTCGGGGAGCTCTTACCCATCCCAAAGTTCACAGGTTATGACCGTCACGGGCGTAATCCTCTTTGAGAAATAGAATAGACTGCAAGAAAGAATCTCTTAGGAATCTTTGTCTCTATGTCATCAAACGGTTTGATCAATAGAATTCGAAGAGCAGGGGCATCCATAGTAGAAGGGAGAGGACGTATGGTCAAAGTCTATCTTGTCTTTCTGACCCTACTCAGTTATATGCTGCCCTCCTTGACTTGATTTCCAATCAGATCTATTCAAGGATTTTCTTAGTGCATATGGATACTTCTTAAAAGGACCAGTCACCCGGCGCTGTTAAGCCGTCACTGCAGAAATAAGAAATTCATAAGTTCCCGTGACTTGAACTATTTCTATGTAAAATGACATGATAAACAAAACAATGAAATCATGTTCCATGTTTTGAATAGCCTTAAGTATCAACCGTTTTCTATAAAAAAGATGTCTTGGCCTTTCTTCTGAATGAGCACCCACGCAAGAAAATTATTGATAAAACTCAAAAATAGCATTTTCTTTTGACCCAATTTTTTTTCCTTATCATTCGAGAAAGACAAGAAAATTTCGGGGAGAACCAGCTAGCCCTGGGTTCGAGTGGCATTTTTGTCACACCCCAATCCCAAAATACCGAGGGACTAGCCACGTGGCAATGACCAGCAGCATAACTCCAATGGGCAAACCTAATTTAATGGACCCATTAGAGTGCACTTAAGCTATAATCAATATAAATGCAGTCTACACCATCTATCATAGTATAATTTTAATCTCATCCACATAAAGTAAACACAAGTCAATATGATAAACCAGTCAAGATAATAGATCAAAAGAAATAGTCCATCATCAAGTCAACATAAGTAGTATCTCGGGGAACAACCCGACAAAATAAGAAAAAAGAATAACGTCAATATATATGTCCATGAGTCAAGATATGAAATAATCATAAACATAAATAACTAAGTGTAATCCCCTGATTTTCAAAAATTGATAATTTTAAATTTCCCCAATTTACTGTAATTTTCTGAGATTTTTTTGGAATTAAAATCAAGGTATTTTGTAATTAAAAGATTTTTAAATGTTAATAAATAATATTAAAATGTTATGAAAATAATATTTTATGGTGTAAAATGGAAATCTAGACATAGGCTAATTTTCCGGAAATTTATTGGACCCCGGATGGATTTTTAAAGCCTTAAAAACTATTGATTTAAATAAACCAAATTAATTAAACCCGGTTTACCCGAACCCAATATTAAACCGAACCGGACCGACCGGTCTACCTGAACCGGCCCAACCCCTTAGCTGGTTGGATCCGGGTCAGACCCGACCCGCTAGACCCGACCCGACCCGCCGAAACTTTTCCTCTCCCAGCCGTTCACCGCACCCGCGCCGCTCCGGCAGCCCGCCGCTCCGGTTCCTCTCCCCGAACGGCCACCTCTTCGACGCCCTACCGCTGCCTCCCCTCTCTGTAACCGTCGGCGACCGCTCCGGTTCCCCTCCCCTTACCGGATGGCCGTCCCTCTCCCCTAACCCTCTATAAAAATCCCTCCGGCCACCCGATTTCCTCCCCTCCTTCGTCTTCTCCGGCGAGCCGACCCGCAGTTGCGCCCCATCTCCACCTCCTCCTTCCTCAGCCTCCGCCAGAAAACCTAGCTTCCAGCCCCCTTCCCGCAGCCTCCTCCTCCAGAACCTCCTGGCCGCCCCGCCTACACTCCAGCGCTGCCGTCCCTCGGCCACGACCCGACCGACCTCGCCGGCCAGAAACCCCCACCACCATCGGCTCGACTCGCCGTCCCCGACGAGACCGCCCTAGCTAGCGCCTCGCTTCGGCCCTGCCCCCGAGCTCCCCTCCAGAACCTCCCTCGCTCCTTCCCTGCCAACCCGCTCCGCCTTTTCGACCGGAAGACCCGAGCCGAGCCCGACCGGCCGTGCGTCTCCCCGACGCCGCCTCCGGCCGTCCGACAGCAGCCCTCGTCGAGCCACCCTCCTCCAGCGAGCCGCCCCGGCCAGCAGCGACTCTCCGGCAGTCCAAATCCCTAACCCTAGGGTGGACACAGGACCCGGACACATCGAACTCGACACGCGGACACGGAGAAACTTCGGTTTCTCGAGCCCTGTTCAGGTACCCATATCTCTCTCCTCGCTGCCCCATTTTCAATTCCGTCAGTTGCATCGCGTAGCCTGCATGACCCCCTCGGTGGCCGTGCAAACCGCTAGGTGCATCGCGTCCTGTGGTGATCGCGAACCGCGATCCAAAAACAGGAAAACCAACGCCCTGTTTTACCCCGGAACTGAGTGCGCCCTGCCAAACGGGATGACTTGGTCGCGTGCGGTCTTTACCGATACGTGCACGTCGTTGATACGGACGTGCGGAATTTCACAGAAGCTGATTCGGATGTGCGTGCACACCGAAATTAATGCGTATCCGCGGACAACGTCCCGTATCCGATATTTCTGAATCTTGCTGTAACTTAGTGTACACACGTCGGATCGAGACGAAACTTGCACCATCAGACTCGTAGCAATACGCTGGTCCTGTGAGCCAAGTTTGGTTTGATTCTGAGAACGTTGACAAAATCGCGTGTCGTGGGCCCCACAAGCTCCACTTGACGGGCGATTTTGTGATCGGCTCATCGGAATCCAATTCTGGAAGTTCCGTTGGGTTCGTATCATCATTCCTGACCTGTTGACACTAAATTTGACAGATTTGGAGACCTTTGACCCTGACACATTTTTCGGTGCAAAGCGGCTCACATTTGGACCCCGTTTTGCCCTGAAAAGTCATTTTTTGCCCCTGTGTCCAAATTGGACTCAAGGACAAGCATTTCTAGCTGATTTATATTTTTTGGATCTGATGGTGATATTTATTTCAGCAACCAGAGTACTTCCTACAATTTCTACTGAAGTCAGAGTTACAATTAGAGCTGAAACCCCAGGCAAGTGTAACTTGCCAAAATCCTGCAGTTTTGCTACTTATTTTCTTGATATATATATATTGTTCTACATGCTTAAAACCTAGGACCGTGAGACTAACTTAGCGTCCAATTAATAGTCAGGTGCCAACACCGTACGCGGGTTGTGTAAAGTCAAATAGAAATGGATACCGAAACCCTTTGTATTCTAGTGCTTGCATTATCAAGTTCGTTATACCCAGGACACTTGACACTATACATAATACAGAATCTTTCTGAGATATTCATGGTGATTCTGTGTAGGATGCAGGATTGACATAGACATTATATTCTTAGTTCATATTATGACTTGCTGCATTAGTTTTGATCTTGCGTGTCATGGACATGAGACGTGTGATTACATTGGGTGGGGAGAGACACACAGGCTACAGGCTGTTCATATATATAAACCCCTATTATTGCGGTGCTCAAGACTCTAAACCCGAGCTTGGCCCACTACGTGTTATTACTGCTACCAGCTCCCCAACACAGAGCTTGTAGTAGTTTCAGCCTGAGTTCTAGTGCTGCTCTCATCTTGCATTTTCACTTAGCCTGGTTATATAGTTTACCCTATTGCTTCATTTATTACTGCACTGCTTTATTTATTTTGGCATGAGTTATTTTTACCTTGCTATGTCCCCTGAGGACCTGGATCCGGATTATGTCCCCAGGATTAGCAGAGGAGATCCACTCTGAGGGTTACAGGACAGCCACATTAGCAGGAGCAGAAGCAGGTTCAGGAGCAGGTACTGGAGCAGAACCAGGAACCAAGGACTAGGTGATTGCCATAGATTTTTCTGAGTATATGTTCTTTCATACTCAGTCAGTGATGTTATTTACTTTCTTGTTTAAAGAACAATTGTATCAGACTTGATTATCGGGTTGTTCCCCGATTACATTACTTGTGATTTGATGTTATTGTTGATGTTTTATTTTTCTTATGTTGACTTTGTTATATTCATTCTGTGGATGAGATTAGTAGACCCGGACTGTTGTAATACAGCTTAAGCATGCCCCGATGGATCCATTAAATTGGGTTTGTTCATCGGTGTGTGCTGCTGGCCATTGCCACGTGTCTAGTCCCTCGTTATTTTGGGACTGGGGCGTAAAATGGTTTTTGTGGTGGCCCATGCAGGTCTACGACTAAATTGTTTGGTTTCAACTTAGGGACCGAACAGGCCTGCAATAAGAATATGATAAGTTTTAGGATCTCATCCACTTGCTTGAAAACGTTCTTGATATCTGTATCGGATTCAAATAAAATTCTTGACTTGCATCCTGCCTTGATTCTTGTGTACTTCTTATAGTTTATTTTGGTTGCAGAATTATGGATCCACAAGCCGGCGACGAGACTCATCCAACAGCACCACAAGATGTTGTGGTTAACCACGAAGATGAAGTGATACTAGTGGATGAAGGTCAAACATTACAATAACTCAGTCCAACAAGACAGAATGCCTCGAGAATCCCGGAAGATGACGTTCCACCATCAACACAGCTTGCTCCTCCAATGCCTACCGTTCCACAAGGGCAGGCTATAGACGAACAACAAATGTTTCGAATGTTCTACGCGATGATGCAAGCCCATCAGAAGGTTCATCAAGAAGATCAGCAAAACCAAGTGGAGAAGTTTATCGACAGATTTAGCTCGGAGTTACGGAGATTAATCAGCTCAAATGCAACTACCTTAGAAGAAAATGTTCTTGTTGCAGCACGACCCATGGAGTGCAACACAAGGATCGAGTCCAGCCAGAAGCGGCCATATGCAACAGCACCAGAGCAAGCACAACAAGAAAGAGTTGCAAAGAGAATACAGCTGAATCCACCACTTGCACTAGTCCTCCCTACTTGTCACTATTGTGGCAAGGTAGGCCATCTCGCTAAAGAATGCCGACGCAGATTGGGACAATGTCTATCTTGCGGATCCAAAAAGCATTCGGTAAGGGATTGCCCTAAACGTCGAGAGAAAGCAGTGATGATTCAACAACCAGCCGCATCAGCACCAGCCGGAGCACCACAGGAAGAAATTGCAAAGAAGTCTCAACTGCAACAACCACCAGAAGCATCTCCGTAAGTACTGCCTATCTGTCAAAATTGTCGCAATAGAGGCCACATTGAGAACGAGTGCAGACGTAAATTAGGATTATGCTTGATTTGCGCGTCCAACCAACACTTAGCCAAAGATTATCCTCAGCATCGAAAGAGAGCACTGATGATAAACAGACAAGCACTACCAACACCAAGGCCAGCCTCTCCAGCATTGGAAATACTGCAAACGGAAGCTGAAGGAGTTCTACCACATGCCCCAGGAGAATATCAGCCGAGGCCACCCTTGGCACCACAAGCAGCACTCTTCCAGCAAGCCCAACAGAAGCCGAGGAATCATCTGCAAGGACGCAGACAAGCTCCAGTGATGAATTTGGAGGATGCGCAGATTCATGGAGTAGCTATTACGAGTAAGTTTTTATAGTTTTCTGCTTCTAGAATTGCTTTAGTTCGTGCCTGCTGGTTCGTGACCCTAGACTTCACCTGACAATTTTTAAATTGCTAATAATAGATAACCTAGTGTTAACCTAGTAATTTATTTTGAACTTGCCAATAACTTAGAATGTTTATAAATGATAACCTGATAAGTTTTTAAAGGATAAAACTGGTTTTCTAAAACTGTAATTTTCTAGATTTCCTTCATTCGGAAAATTTCATAACTTTTAATGCTTAGGGAAATAATTTTTCCTAGGTGTTACTCTCAACCTTGATTCTCCTTGATTTTGATGTGCTTCGAACAATGTTTGCAACCGTGTCATCTCTGTTGACCGGTTATTCTTTGATTACGAGGACGCAATCCTCTTAAGGGGGGTAGATTGTAATCCCCCTAATTTTCAAAAATTGATAATTTTAAAATTTTCCCAATTTACTGTAATTTTCTGAGATTTTTCTGGAATTAAAATTAAGGTATTTTGTAATTAAAGGATTTTTAAATGTTAATAAATAATATTAAAATATTATAAAAATAATATTTTATGGTGTAAAATGGAAATCTAGACATAGGGTAATTTTCCGAAAATTTATTGGACCCCGGATGGATTTTTAAAGCCTTAAAAACTATTGATTTAAATAAACCAAATTAATTAAACCCGGTTTACCCGAACCCAATATTAAACCGAACCAGACCGGCCGGTCTACCCGAACACCCCAACCCCTTAGCGGGTCGGATCCGGGTCAGACCCGACCCGCTAGACCCGACCCGACCTGCCGAAACTTTTCCTCTCCCAGCCGTTCACCGCACCCGCGCCGCTCCGGCAGCCCGCCGCTCCGGTTCCTCTCCCCGAACGACCGCCTCTTCGACGCCCTGCCGCCGCCTCCCCTCTCTGTAACCGTCGGCGATCGCTCCGGTTCCCCTCCCCTCACCGGATGGCCGTCCCTCTCCCCTAACCCTCTATAAAAACCCCTCCGGCCACCCGATTTCCTCCCCTCCTCCGTCTTCTCCGGCGAGCCGACCCGCAGCTGCGCCCCATCTCCACCTCCTCCTTCCTTAGCCTCCGCCCGGAACCCTAGCTTCCAGCCCCCTTCCCGTAGCCTCCTCCTCCAGAACCTCCTGGCCGCCCCGCCTACACTCCAGCGCTGTCGTCCCTCGGCCACGACCCGACCGACCTCGCCGGCCAGAAACCCCCACCACCATCGGCTCGACTCGCCGTCCCCGACGAGACCGCCCTAGCCAGCGCCTCGCTCCGACTCTGCCCCCGAGCTCCCCTCCAGAACCTCCCTCCCTCCTCCCCTGCTAACCCGCTCCGCCCTTTCGACCGGAAGACCCGAGCCGAGCCCGACCGGTCGTGCCTCTCCCCGACGCCGCCTCCGGCCGTCCGACAGCAGCCCTCGTCGAGCCGCCCTCCTCCAGCGAGACGCCCCGGCCAGCAGCGACTCTCCGGCAGTCCAAATCCCTAAGCCTAGGGTGGACACAGGACCCGGACACATCGAACTCGACACGCGGACACGGAGAAACTTCGGTTTCTCGAGCCCTGTTCAGGTACCCATATCTCTCTCCTCGTTGCCCCATTTTCAATTCTGTCAGATGCATCGAGTAGCCTGCATGACCCCCTCGGTGGCCGTGTAAACCGCTAGGTGCATCGCGTCCTGTGGTGATCGCGAACCGCGATCCAAAAACAGGAAAACCAACGCCCTGTTTTACCCCGGAACTGAGTGCGCCCCGCCAAACGGGACGACTTGGTCGCGTGCGATCTTCACCGATACGTGTGCATCGTTGATACGGACGTGCAGGATTTTGCAGAAGCTGATTCGGATGTGCGTGCACACCGAAATCAATGCGTATCCGCGGACAACGCCCCGTATTCGACCTTTCAGAATCTCGTTGTAACTTAGTGTGCACACGTCGGATCAAGACGAAACTTGTGCCATTGGACTCGTAACAATACGCTGGTCCTGTGAGCCAAGTTTGGTTCGATTCTGAGAACGTTGACAAAATCGCGTGTCGTGGGCCCCACAGGCTCCACTTGACGGGCAATTTTGTGATCGGCTCATCGGAATCCAATTCTGGAAGTTCCGTTGGGTTCGTATCATCGTTCCTGACCTGTTGACACTAAGTTTGATAGATTTGGAGACCTTTGACCCCAACACATTTTTTGGTGCAAAGCGGCTCACATTTGGACCCCGTTTTGCCCAGAAAAGTCATTTTTTGCCCCTGTGTCCAAATTGGACTCAAGGACAGGCATTTCTAGCTGATTTATATTTTCTGGATCTGATGGTGATATTTATTTTCGTAACCGGAGTACTCCCTACAATTTCTACTGAAGTCAGAGTTACAATTGGAGTTGAAACCCCAAGCAAGTGTAACTTGCCAAAATCCTGCAGTTTTGCTACTTTTTTCTTGATATATATATTGTTCTACATGCTTAAAACCTAGGACCGTGAGACTTACTTAGCGTCCGATTAGTAGTCGGGTGCTGTAGCACCCCGTTCTCCCGGTGCGGAGAGCGCGGCTAAGAAACACAAGACGGTATCGTTCGATCGGGATAGATTGAATTAAGAACTCGTCCTCGTTATGGATTTGTTTCTTCGGAATCGATTCCCATATTCAGTGGACTGCGCCCCAAGGATCGGCTTAGCGGCAGAGTCAGGAGGGACCTCTCCGCTGCTATCTTTTATTGCCTCGATTTTCGATGTCGCTTGTTGCTTTCGTGCTTTGAGTTGGTTTTGGGATTTGCTTGTTTTCCTTGAACGGTTTCGATGGTTTTCATTGTTTTCGTTCATTGACTTGCACTTCTATTCCGAGATTGGAAAGAGAGGAAGAAGTATTAATCGAGCTGTTCATGTGCAGGTGAACGAGCAGTAGGTGGCTTGCGAGCGGAGTCGTGAAGCGCCTCTTTCCTTCTTCTTTCCAAAAATCTAAGTGAGTGGCTACCAACCCGATTAGCTAGTCCTGCTTCCAAGCTTCACAGCTAATCAATCTGCACTCTTCTTTGCCCCGATCAAACGATACCAAGTAATAATAAAAGAAACCAAGATAAAAGAGAATAGACTTGGTTTATTATGCTTGTCAACTAAACTTATGAACGGTTATCATCCTGAATGCTAGCTCGTTTATAACTGTGCTATGAATCGTGCTAAGTATGGAATATGCTTGTTATGAAATAAACTGTCCGGAAGACTATGCAAACCGTTATGCTATGGAACTATTCTATGAGTGCTATACGATCACGGACAACTTGTGCACAAGGTATGTTATGAGTTCCGCGGACGGTCACCGGGGCACCGGGATCGATCCGATCCGGACGGAACGTATGTATAGTCGTATGTTACCCGGCAAGTGTTATGCAGCGGGGCTCGCCACCCGCGTTGCACGTCACTTTGCCTTGAGACTATAACCTGTCCCTCGTGGCACCACGCCAGTGATCTCTATGTATATTTAAACCTGTTGCATACTAACTTGTGTCTTCGTTTCAGGGAAGGCATGGTAAGTATTGTGCAGGTAATTCAGACGGTCAGGTAAAATCCACCGAACGATGGCACGTTCATTTCAGTAAATTCTATATGCTGCTTACTTGTAAATGAACTAAGGCAAGATAGAAACCCACAAAAATAAGCATGCTTCACTAAACAACGTGTTGATTGGTATAGTTCGGCTAGCTCGCCTTCACCAGCATGTTTCGATATGCTGACCCTCGTTGAAACAGGTTCTCCGTACCAAGGCGAACCGAGCAAGGAGCCGAAGTCGTCTACCCGATCCAGTCCAGCTGTTGGTGCATCTTCACCGTGCCTCGAAGCCTTTTGAAGTCCGAAGCTGCAACTCTTCATACACAAATGCAGCTCCGTGGCAAAGCCGTCCTCCAGCCTGGAGGTCTTTATCGTTTTGAGTTTATAAAAGGATGTAATGTACAGGACTGCTATCTTATTTTGAGTCATCTCTTTTGTAAGCCGTTCGGCATATTAGCTAACTCGTTCAAGAGTTTGTAATAGATGTTCATTATCAATAAAGAGAACTTTTCTATGTTTTAAATCTGTGTTTCAATTTATCTGCGTACTCTGAATATGTGCTTGCTATGCAAATCATTAAAGCCTTGTGCGGGCGCAACTCCAGGCCCGCACGGCGGTCACGATTCGGGGGACGCCTCAAGTGATTCTACGGAATTGGGTCGTGACATAGTGGTATCAGAGCACAGATTCAAAGTTCCTTAGACTTCGTGCTGGAAAAGTTCCTTTAACGATCAAATTCCTGTGCGAACTCTTGAACTCGCTAGGCCAAAATGAGATACGTTCATGCAATAAGTCCATAATACATTATGATCTTAATGTAAATTACCTTCTTTTGAAGGAATAGATCCAGCGCAATCTGCAGCGCAACCACTGAACGAAACACAAGAAAGCAGTTCGGGTACTTCGGGAAGCTCTCGGAGCCAACGAGGCATGTCTCAAGTCGACCCGCTTGAGCGGGTAATGCAAATGTTAGAATCGTAACGACAACGAGACGATGCTCGCCAAGCCAAGCTCGAGAGTAATCTAGAGACCCGATTCTCAGTCCAACAAAAGCAGGTAGATGCCCTGCAACAGATCGTTCAGACTTTGGCTGCCAACCATTCTGCCGCAACAGCAACGACTCCGGTGGAACAGCCCGTGCTTGAAGTGGAGATGCCTCAAATCCCAAGGCCGAGGGACGTGACTGCCTTCAACTTGGGCCATTTCAAGAAAGTCTGCAACACTCCGTTCGACGGGACTGAGGACGCAGTGGTAGCTCTAGATTGGCTAGCCGAGCTCGAAGATCACTTCACTCTGCTAGAGGTCCCCGAAGATAAGCGCGTCGCCTGCGCGCAACTACAGCTCCGCCTCAACGCACACGATTGGTGGGACGTGCATCAACGATCTCTCCAATTTGATCACGGAGAGGAGGCAATCTCGTGGACGACCTTTCGTGCCACGTTCGAAGAGGAGTTTATACCCCCTCCAGTACAACGTCAAATGGAGAATGATTTCGTGCAACTGAGGCAAGGCAGGATGACAGTTAAAGAGTATTCCGCCGAATTCAACCGACTCTCCAAATTCGCTAGGGCCTATTTACCTGATGCAGCGAGTCGAGCTAGAAGGTTTGAAGGTGGTCTCCGTCCTGCCATCCATTCGCACGTGGTCAATAATCAGTACGGGACAATGCGTGAAGTCATGAATCACGCCCTATCTCTCGAACCACAATATCCTCACGTTTCTGTCGGCGCTGTGCATACATCCAGTCACAAACGCCAAAGCGACGATGGAGGAAACAATGCTGCAAAATGACATAACGACGGTGGTCGCCACAAAGGGAACCAGAGACCATACTGTGATTTTTGTAGAAGACGTGGGCACACTACTGATAGATGTTACAGCAGAAAAGGTCTATGCTTCAACTGTGGCGGGCCTGGCCACGTAGCTCGGGATTGTCCACTCCCCTCTAAGCTCCTGCCTCAACCTGATAATCCCTAACGGTTGGTTCTATTCCTAAGTTTTGGGACGAAACTTCCAATTAGTTGGGTAGGATGTAGCACCCCGTTCTCCCGGTGCAGAGAGCGCGGCTAAGAAACACAAGACAGTATCGTTCGATCGGGATAGATTGAATTAAGAACTCGTCCTCGTTATGGATTTGTTTCTTCGGAATCGATTCCCATATTCAGTGGACTGCGCCCCAAGGATCGGCTTAGCGGCAGAGTCAGGAGGGACCTCTCCGCTGCTATCTTTTATTGCCTCAGTTTTCGATGTCGCTTGTTGCTTTCGTGCTTTGAGTTAGTTTTGGGATTTGCTTGTTTTCCTTGAACGGTTTCGATGGTTTTCATTGTTTTCGTTCATTGACTTACACTTCTATTCCGAGATTGGAAAGAGAGGAAGAAGTATTAATCGAGCTGTTCGTGTGCAGGTGAACGAGCAGTAGGTGGCTTGCGAGCGGAGTCGTGAAGCGCCTCTTTCCTTCTTCTTTCCAAAAATCTAAGTGAGTGGCTACCAACCCGATTAGCTAGTCCTGCTTCCAAGCTTCACAGCTAATCAATCTGCACTCTTCTTTGCCCCGATCAAACGATACCAAGTAATAATAAAAGAAACCAAGATAAAAGAGAATAGACTTGGTTTATTATGCTTGTCAACTAAACTTATGAACGGTTATCATCCTGAATGCTAGCTCGTTTATAACTGTGCTATGAATCGTGCTAAGTATGGAATATGCTTGTTATGAAATAAACTGTCCGGAAGACTATGCAAACCGTTATGCTATGAAACTATTCTATGAGTGCTATACGATCACGGACAACTTGTGCACAAGGTATGTTATGAGTTCCGCGGACGGTCACCGGGGCACCAGGATCGATCCGATCCGGACGGAACGTATGTATAGTCGTATGTTACCCGGCAAGTGTTATGCATCGGGGCTCGCCACCCGCGTTGCACGTCACTTTGCCTTGAGACTATAACCTGTCCCTCGTGGCACCACGCCAGTGATCTCTATGTATATTTAAACCTGTTGCATACTAACTTGTGTCTTCGTTTCAGGGAAGGCATGGTAAGTATTGTACAGGTAATTCAGACGGTCAGGTAAAATCCACCGAACGGTGGCACGTTCATTTCAGTAAATTCTATATACTGCTTACTTGTAAATGAACTAAGGCAAGATAAAAACCCACAAAAATAAGCATGCTTCACTAAACAACGTGTTGATTGGTATAGTTCGGCTAGCTCGCCTTCACCAGCATGTTTCGATATGCTGACCCTCGTTGAAACAGGTTCTCCGCACCAAGGCGAACCGAGCGAGGAGCCGAAGTCGTCTACCCGATCCAGTCCAGCTGTTGGCGCATCTTCACCGCGCCTCGAAGCCTTTTGAAGTCCGAAGCTGCAACTCTTCATACACAAATGCAGCTCCGTGGCAAAGCCGTCCTCCAGCCTGGAGGTCTTTATCGTTTTGAGTTTATAAAAGGATGTAATGTACATGACTGCTATCTCATTTTGAGTCATCTCTTTTATAAGCCGTTCGGCATATTAGCTAACTCGTTCAAGAGTTTGTAATAGATGTTCATTATCAATAAAGAGAACTTTTCTATGTTTCAAATCTGTGTTTCAATTTATCTGCGTACTTTGAATATGTGCTTGCTATGCAAATCATTAAAGCCTTGTGCGGGCGCAACTCCAGGCCCGCACGGCGGTCACGATTCGGGGGACGCCTCAAGTGATTCTATGGAATTGGGTCATGACAGGTGCCAACACCGTACGCGGGTTGTGTAGAGTCAAATAGAAATGGATACCAAAACCCTTTGTATTCTAGTGCTTGCATTATCAAGTACGTTATACCCAGGACACTTGACACTATATATAATACAAAATCTTCCTGAGATATTCATAGTGATTCTGTGTAGGATGCAGGATTGACATAAACATTATATTCTTAGTTCATATTATGACTTGCTGCATTAGTTTTGATCTTGCGTGTCATGGACATGAGACGTGTGATTACATTGGGTGGGGAGAGACACACAGGCTACAGGCTGTTCATATATATATAAATCCCTATTATTGCGGTGCTCAAGACTCTAAACCCGAGCTTGGCCCACTATGTGTTATTACTGCTACCGGCTTCCCGACACAGAGCTTGTAGTAGTTTCAGCCTGAGTTCTAGTGCTGCTCTCATCTTGCATTTTCACTTTGCCTGGTTATATAGTTTACCTTATTGCTTCATTTATTACTGCACTGCTTTATTTATTTTGGCATGAGTTATTTTTACCTTGCTATGTCCCCTGAGTACCTGGATCCGGATTATGTCCCCAGGATTAGCAGAGGAGATCCACTCTGAGGGTTACAGGACAGCCGCATTAGCAAGAGCAGAAGCAGGTTCAGGAGCAGGTACTGGAGCAGAACCAGGAACCAAGGACTAGGTGATTGCCATAGATTTTTCTGAGTATATGTTCTTCCATACTCAGTCAGTGATGTTATTTACTTTCTTGTTTAAAGAACAATTGTATCAGACTTGATTATCTGGTTGTTCCCCGATTATATTACTTGTGATTTGATGTTATTGTTGATGTTTTATTTTCCTTATGTTGACTTTGTTATATTCATTCTGTGGATGAGAATAGTAGACCCGGACTGTTGTAATACAGCTTAAGCATGCCCCGATGGATCCATTAAATTGGGTTTATCCATCGGTGTGTGCTGCTGGCCATTGCCATGTGTCTAGTCCCTCGTTATTTTGGGACTGAGTAAGTAACTGAATACTCAGGAGAAATCCTCTGGCACAATCTCATCCTCAGGTGCCAGTACTACTCCAGCGTCAACTCTTGTCCCATATATCTCGGGGTAATTCTCCTCTACTGTACCTGGGGACATATCCGAATCCAGGTCCTCAGGGGACATAGTAAGGTACAAGAAACACTCAAGCGAAATAAAATACTGTATATAAAAATAGATTCTTAAGACAAGCTATATAACCAGCTATGTGAAATACAAATGAGAGCATCAGTAGTACTCAGGCTGAGACCACTACAAGCTTTGTGTTAGGGAGCCTGTTGCAGCAAGAATATCACTTAATGGGCCAAGCTCTGATACAGAGACTAAAGCACCTCCTGTCATACCCCGATCTCCTGCAGGTTAAATCGGTCGTCCCCGCTAGGCGAGAATTACCGTACCAGCGCTCCCGCAGGACGATCGCTTGACCCATCTGGGCGTGATGCTGTACGAGCGTAAGCTGTGCCCGTGCAAGGTCGTGGTTCGTTGGCTGGCGGTAAGAGTTCTAAGCCACAGAGTCGCACAGGTTGTCCGAGTGTAGC
The DNA here is from genome assembly GCA_036927795.1 of Iris macrosiphon. Lineage (NCBI taxonomy): Eukaryota > Viridiplantae > Streptophyta > Magnoliopsida > Asparagales > Iridaceae > Iris > Iris macrosiphon. The sequence continues at coordinate 27,940,155 of JAYESA010000004.1, read as the reverse complement.
AGAATTATGAACGCATAGGCGAGTGGTAACAAGTTCACTGAGTCGACAATAGCGGAAGCATTGAATAACATAAGTTAAAGTAAAACAAACTCTTTATTGATATAAACAAGAGTTACAGGCGGCGCTTGGCCGAGATTACAATTTGCTCAGATCTCTCTCTCTCTGAAACTGTAAAAGCATGCCAAGTGGCTACATTTGTGGAATGATTGTACATGTGAATGTTCAGGCGATGTTCCAACATTATGTCTTATATATGTGCTTCAGTTCCGGACGCAGCGCTCCAAGGCTCCGGAGTGAACTCCATACCTTAGCACGCACGAAGGAGGCATCTGCACCGAACGAGGTTCTTCCGCACCCTGCAAACAACCTGGTAGATTATCAGTACACGAATGCACTGGTGGGGAGGCTACTCGCCCACTTGACAAATCCAAACACGTAATATAGGTTTCGTGCACCAACTATTTGGTTGTCTTTCTAATTGCCTTAGGATCAATTTTATTGCAAAGATTGAATAGCCTAACTCGTGTGGCAGTGCGCCATGCGACATAAGAGAAAACACGGCGAGACTTACCAACTTACCATTTGTCCTTCCTTGTCCAAGGCAAACCAAGTTGATTTAACCACGAGCATTCATAATGAAAACCAAGACAATAGCATATGCAAACACGAGTGTTGTTATATCATGATCGTTCAGGTGTTCAGTTGTTCTTTTGATGCGATGCAATAACTCGCACGTGGATAACCGCTAAGCGAGGATGACTTATCTATATGAACATTTGTCGCTGGCATAGCCATAAAGGACCTTAGTCATTGACAGGAATGGCATGCAATGAAAGTACGTGGTGTGCTACAAGCCATCCCGCCAATCACGTGAGACTAAAACGTTAAGTTCCATCTGGATCGGATCGGCCCCGGTACCCCGGTGACCGTCCATGGAACTGAGATCCGAAGGTCATCTTTTTCAAGTTGTCTGCGACATGCAGTCAGGGTCTTTCCAATTTCATAACTTGACATGATAATCCATGATTCTTGTTCTGAACCGAGCGTTTGCTCCGCGAGCTGTGATTCTTGATTTACTTGACAATTCTCATTCAGATATAAACTTGATGTGATTATCATTCAGATTTAAACTTGACATGAATTCTTGATCAATGAATAACTTGTCTTGATGCATTCCCCTGGTGCGAGGACTGCCTTAGCGACCAAACGGTACCGGATACTTGCAGGTTCAATTGCACAGAAGAGCTATTTGATAGTCTCCTGGCTAACTAGAATCCATACACGGTACGCGATAGTATTCTTGATTGTGGCATGATTTTGTGTGGAAAATATTAAGGCAAGGCAACATTGAGAACTTAAGTAATCGCGTTGGCTCGGACCCGAAGGTAAGCCGAGGAGTAAAACCGTAAGGGACTTTCCGAGCTACATGATCTAGGGTAGCATGCGAGGGTCTGAATATAAGCAATATTTTAATTTCATGTTCTAACACAAGCAATACAAGTTGGAATTATTCCCTTAGCTAGGTACATTGTATTCTTATAAGCATGTAGGGGGTGATTCACCTAGCGACTAGCATGTATCGTTCCATATTTTAAGTGTGCTGGCTAAGCAAAGACAAGTTTACCATAGCCACCCACCTTAGCGATGATTCGCCTCGATTGAGCAATACTTCGAGCGAGCCTCTGAAAGCCTAAGCCGAACTCCAGTAGGGACAAGTCTGGATATCCTTTGCCTCAAACGAGTATTCTCGCCTGAGCAAAGCGGGTCAGGATATTGCACTTTGTCGTTTGAATCGGCAGTCCGCTTGAGCGGAACAGGGTGTTACATCATACCCAACTCAGAAAAAGTCTCGTCCTCGAGACTTACTGAGGGCAAGTCGTACTATCGCATTATGGAATCTATCCCAAGCATAGCAATCAGTACCATAAAATCCAATTGAATATAATCTTCTACTCGGTTCTTACGTCGTGTCGTGTGTATATTGAGTCAGTCTCATTTGCGCCTTAGCGCAGGACATATTGCTTAACGCGGAGTACGTTTCAACTGATCTTAATCAACGATCTAAGGCTGAGGCAAACCTATACAAGTCATTATACTTGTTCATTTGGATATTCACTTGCACTAGCATTGAGATCAGCGTATCGCGAGTTTGGATCATGCACATATTCGAAGTGCCCCTCAAATATATGCATGTCAACCAACTCGGCGATAGCGAAGTCTTAGTACTCGAGTTTCACATCTCCTTGAGTCTTGGATCGTGCACACGTTCACGGCATCCCTCAAACATATGCATTCAACCAAACTTAGAGATAGTAAAATCGGACAAGCTACTTGCGAAAATCTCAAGGGTTTGCACAGGTAGGCACAAAGGCCTTAGCATTACAATTTTATACAAGCAATCACATCATTCTAATGCGCTTTTTGAAAGTATTTAGACTCATTATTGGAATATCTGTTTGGGACATTAAGAGAGAGCATGCACATAACCTACAAATAAGCTTTCAAAACTGAGATAATCGAAACGAAGTCCAAAGGCGTATAGCCAAGCACTGATACCAATCTGTCATGCCCCGATATCCCGCAGGCTAAATCGGCCATCCCTGCTAGGCGAGAATCACCATGCCAGCGCTTCCTCGCGATGATTGCTTGACCTATCTGGACGTGATGCCGCACTAGCGTGAGCTGCGCCAGTGCAAGGCCGTGGTTCATTGGTTGGCGGTAAGAGTTCTAAGCCACAAAGTCGTACAGATTATCTGTGTGCAGCAGAATTATGAACGCATAGGCGAGCGGTAACAAGTTCACTGAGTCGACAATAGCGGAAGCATTGAATAACACAAGTTGAAGTAAAATAAACTCTTTATTGATATAAATAAGTGTTACAGGCGGCGCTTGGCCGAGATTATAATTCGCTCATATCTCTCTCTCCGAAATATTAAAAGTATGTCAAGTGGCTACATTTGTGGAATGATTGTTCAGGTGAATGTTCCGACGATGTTCCAACATTATGTCTTGTATATGTGCTTCAGTTTCGGACGCAGCGCTCCAAGGCTCCGGAGTGAACTCCACGCCTTAGCACGTACGAAGGATGCATCCGCACCGAACGAGGTTCTCCCGTACCCTGCAAACAACCTGGTGGATTATCAGTACACGAATGCACTGGTGGGGAGGCTACTCGCCCGCTTGACAAATCCAAACACGTAATATAGGTTTCGTGCACCAACTATTTGGTTGTCTTTCTAATTGCCTTAGGATCAGTTTTATGGCAAAGTTTGAATAGCCTAACTCGTGTGGCAGTACGCCGTGCGACATAAGAGAAAACACGGCGAGACTTACCAACTTATCATTTGTCCTTCCTTGTCCAAGGCAAACCAAGTTGATTTAAGCACGAGCATTCATAATAAAAACCAAGACAATAGCATATGCAAACACGAGTGTTGTTATATCATGATCATTCAGGTGTTCGATTGTTCTTTTGATATGATGCAATGACTCGCACTCGGATAGCCGCTAAACGAGGATGACTTATCTATATGAACATTTGTCGCTGGCATAGCCATAAAGGACCTTAGTCATTAACGGGAAAGGCATGCAATGAAAGTACGTGGTGTGCTACAAGCTATCCCGCCAATCACGTGAGGCTAAAACGTTAAGTTCCATCTGGATCGGATCGGCCCCGGTGCCCCGGTGACTGTAGCGCCCCATTCTCCCGGTGCGGAGAGCGCGGCTAAGAAACACAAGTCGGTATCGTTCGATCGGGATAGATTGAATTAAGAACTCGTCCTCGTTATGGATTTGTTTCTTCGGAATCGATAACCATATTCAGTGGACTGCGCCCCAAGGATCGGCTTAGCGGCAGAGTCAGGAGGGACCTCTCTGCTGCTATCTTTTATTGCCTCGGTTTTCGATGTCGCTTGTTGCTTTCGTGCTTTGAGTTGGTTTTGGGATTTGCTTATTTTCCTTGAACGGTTTCGATGGTTTTCATTATTTTCGTTCATTGACTTGCACTTCTATTCCGAGATTGGAAAGAGAGAAAGAAATATTAATCGAGCTGTTCGTGCGCAGGTGAACGAGCAGTAGGCGGCTTGCGAGCGGAGTCGTGAAGCACCTCTTTCCTTCTTCTTCCTAAATCTAAGTGAGTGGCTACCAACCCGATTAGCTAGCCCTGCTTCCAAGCTTCACTCCTTTGCCCCGATCAACGATACCAAGTAATAATAAAAGAAACCAAGATAAAAGAGAATAGACTTGGTTTATTATGCTTGTCAATAACTTCATGAACGGATACTTAATTGCATGCTTGTTCGCTTGGAAATAATTATAAACTGTTGCTTGTCTTGTGCAATTACATGTTTCATGCTCGTGTTGCCTCGAAGGCATAAACTGATTGTTTAAGTTAACGTATTGTTCGATCATGGACAACTTGTGCACAAGGGTAAGTTCTACGGACTGTCGCTGGGGCACTGGCACCGTTCCGGTCCGGGCGGAACTCGTGTGTAGTCATCGTGTGCTGGAGGGGATGGCTTGCAACGCATCGTGTGCTTGTCGTGTTCTCGTTGCATGCTATCCATGTCCTTGGCTATATCCGTTTTGGCACCACGCCAGTGATCATCGTGTATATTTAAACCTGTTGCATACTAACTTGTGTCTTCGTGGCAGGGAAGGCATGTTAAGTATTGTACAGATAATTCAGACGGGCAGGTAAAATCCACCGAACGGTGGCACGTTTATTTCAGTGAATTCTATATGCTGCTTACTTGTAAATGAACTAAGGCAAGATGGAAACCCACAAATATGCATGCTTTATTAGAACAACGTATTGATTGGTATAGTTCGGTTAGCTCGCCTTCACCAGCATGTTTCGATATGCTGACCCTCGTTGAAACAGGTTCTCCGCACTAAGGCGAACCGAGCGAGGAGCCGAAGTCGTCTTCCCGATCCAGTCCAGCTGTTGGCGCATCTTCACTGCGCCCTTGAAGCCTTTTGAAGTCCGAAGCTGCAACTCTTCATACACAAATGCAGCTCCGTGGCAAAGCTATCCTCCAGCCTGGAGGTCTATATCTTTTAAAGTTTAGTAAAGGGATATAATGTACAGGACTACTATCTCATTTTGAGTCATCTCTTTTGTAAGCCGTTCGGCATATTAGCTAACTCGTTCAAGAGTTTGTAATAGATGTTCATTATCAATAAAGAGAACTTTTCCATGTTTCAAATCTGTGTTTCAATTTATCTGCGTACTCTGAATATGTGCTTGTTATGCAAATCATTAAAGCCTTGTGCGGGCGCAACCCCAGGCCCGCACGGCGGTCACGATTCGGGGGACGCCTCAATTGATTCTACGGAATTGGGTCATGACATAGTGGTATCAGAGCACAGATTCAAAGTTCCTTAGACTTCGTGCTAGAAAAGTTCCTTTAACGATCAAATTCCTGTGCGAACTCTTGAACTCGCTAGACCAAAATGAGATACGTTCATGTAATAAGTCCATAATACATTATGATCCTAATGTAATTTACCTTCTTTTGAAGGAATGGATCCAGCGCAATCTGCAGCGTAAGCACTGAACGAAACACAAGAAAGCAGTTCGGGCACTTCGGGAAGCTCTCGAAGCCTACGAGGCATGTCTCAAGTCGACCCGCTTGAGCGGGTGCTACAAATGCTAGAAACACAACGACAAAGAGATGATGCTCGCCAAGCCAAGCTCGAGAGCAATCTAGAGACCCGATTCTCAGTCCAACAGAAGCAGGTAGATGCCCTGCAACAGATCGTTCAGACTTTGGCTGCCAACCATTCCGCCGCAACAGCAACGGTTCCGGTGGAACAGCCCGTGCTTGAAGTAGAGACGCCACAAATTTCAAGGACGAGGGACGTGACTGCCTTCAACTTGGGCTACTTCAAGAAAGTCTGCAACACCCCATTCAACGGAACTGAGGACCCAGTGGTAGCTCTAGATTGGCTAGCAGAACTAAAAGATCACTTCGCTCTGCTAGAGGTCCCCGAAGAGAAGCGCATCTCCTGTACGCAACTACAGCTCCGCCTCAACGCACACGATTGGTGGGACGTGCATCGACGATCTCTCCAATTGGATCACGGAGAGGAGGCGATCTCGTGGACGACCTTTCGTGCCGCGTTTGAAGAGGAGTTTATACCCCCTCTAGTACAACGTCAAATGGAAAATGATTTCGTGCAACTGAGGCAGGGCAGTATAACTGTGAAGCAGTACTCCGCCGAATTCAACCGACTCTCCAAATTCGCTAGGGCCTACTTACCTGATGCAGCGAGTCGAGCCAGAAGGTTTGAAGGTGGACTACGCCCTGCCATCCATTCGCACGTGGTCAATAATTAGTACAGGACAATGCGTGAAGTCATGAATCACGCCCTATCTCTGGAACCACAATATCCTAATGTTGCTGCCGGCGCTGTGCATACATCCAGTCACAAACGCCAAAGCAACGAGGAAGGAAATACAGCTACAAAGTGCCCAAATAATGCTGGTCAGCAGGACGGGGATTGGAGCAAAACTTGTCACTTCTGTAGAAGAAAAGGGCACATTAAGAAGTATTGCCGCAAAAGACTTGGATTATGCCTCGCTTGTGGCGATCCAGGCCATGCTTTACCTCCTGCCCGAACCTTCACGGTCGTCGCCCCCAACAAAATAATCCTTAACGGTAGGTCCTATTCTAAGTTTCGGGACGAAACTTCCAATTAGTTGGGTAGGATGTAGCGCCCCGTTCTCCCGGTGCGGAGAGCGCGGCTAAGAAACACAAGTCGGTATCGATCGATCGGGATAGATTGAATTAAGAAATCGTCCTCGTTATGGATTTGTTTCTTCGGAATCGATTCCTATATTCAGTGGACTGCGCCCCAAGGATCGGCTTAGCGGCTGAGTCAGGAGGGACCTCTCCGCTGCTATCTTTTATTGCCTCGATTTTCGATGTCGCTTGTTGCTTTCGTGCTTTGAGTTGGTTTTGGGATTTGCTTGTTTTCCTTGAACGGTTTCGATAGTTTTCATTGTTTTCGTTCATTGACTTGCACTTCTATTCCGAGATTGGAAAGAGAGGAAGAAGTATTAATCGAGCTGTTCGTGCGCAGGTGAACGAGCAGTAGGCGGCTTGCGAGCGGAGTCGTGAAGCGCCTCTTTCCTTCTTCTTCCTAAATCTAAGTGAGTGGCTACCAACCCGATTAGCTAGCCCTGCTTCCAAGCTTCACTCATTTGCCCCGATCAACGATACCAAGTAATAATAAAAGAAACCAAGATAAAAGAGAATAGACTTGGTTTATTATGCTTGTCAATAACTTCACGAACGGATACTTGATTGCATGCTTGTTCGCTTGGAAATAATTATAAACTGTTGCTTGTCTTGTGCAATTACATGTTTCATGCTCGTGTTGCCTCGAAGGCGTAAACTGATTGTTTAAGTTAACGTATTGTTCGATCATGGACAACTTGTGCACAAGGGTAAGTTCTGCGGACGGTCGCTGGGGCACTGGCACCGTTCCGGTCCGGGCGGAACTCGTGTGTAGTCATCGTGTGCTGGAGGGGATGGCTTGCAACGCATCGTGTGCTTGTCGTGTTCTCGTTGCATGCTATCCCTGTCCTTGGCTATGTCCGTTATGGCACCACGCCAGTGATCATCGTGTATATTTAAACCTGTTGCATACTAACTTGTGTCTTCGTGGCAGGGAAGGCATGGTAAGTATTGTACAGGTAATTCAGATGGGCAGGTAAAATCCACCGAACGGTGGCACGTTTATTTCAGTGAATTCTATATGCTGCTTACTTGTAAATGAACTAAAGCAAGATAAAAACCCATAAATATGCATGCTTCATTAGAATAACGTGTTGATTGGTATAGTTCGGCTAGCTCGCCTTCACCAGTATGTTTCGATATGCTGACCCTCGTTGAAACAGGTTCTCCGCACTAAGGCGAACCGAGCGAGGAGCCGAAGTCGTCTTCCCGATCCAGTCCAGCTGTTGGTGCATCTTCACCGCGCCCTTGAAGCCTTTTGAAGTTCGAAGCTGCAACTCTTCATACACAAATGCAGCTCCGTGGCAAAGCTATCCTCCAGCCTGGAGGTCTATATCTTTTGAAGTTTAGTAAAGGGATATAATGTACAGGACTGCTATCTCATTTTGAGTCATATCTTTTGTAAGCCGTTCGGCATATTAGCTAACTCGTTCAAGAGTTTGTAATAGATGTTCATTATCAATAAAGAGAACTTTTTCATGTTTCAAATCTGTGTTTCAATTTATCTGCGTACTCTGAATATGTGCTTGTTATGCAAATCATTAAAGCCTTGTGCGGGCACAACCCCAGGCCCGCACGGCGGTCACAATTTGGGGGAGTCCTCAATTGATTCTATGGAATTGGGTCGTGACAGTGACCGTCCGTGGAACTGAGATCCGAAGATCACCTTTTTCAAGTTGTCCACGACATGCAGGTCAGGGTCTTTCCAAATCCATAACTTGACATGATAATCCATGATTCTTGTTCTGAACCGAGCGTTGCTCTACGAGCTGTGATTCTTGATTTACTTGACAATTCTCGTTCAGATGTAAACTTGTTGTGATTATCATTCAGATTTAAACTTGACAATGATTCTGGATCAATGAATAACTTGCCTTGATGCATTCCCCTGGTGCGGGGATTGCCTTAGCGACCAAACGGTCCCGGATACTTGCAGGTTTAATTGCACAGAAGAGCTATTTGATAGTCTCCTGGCTAACTAGAATGCATGCACGGTACGCGATAGTGTTCTTAATTGTGGCATAATTTCGTGTGGAAAATATTAAGGCAAGGCAACATTGAGAACTAAGTAATCGCGTTGGCTCGGGCCCAAAGGTCAGCCGAGGAGTAAAACCATAAAGAACTTTTCGAGCTATATGATCTTGGGTAGCATGCGAGGGTCTGAATATAAGCAATATTTTAATTCTATGTTCTAACACAAGCAATACAAGTTGGAATTATTCCCTTAGCTAGGTGCATTGTATTCTTATTAGCATGCAGGGGGTGATTCACCTAGCGACTAGCATGTATCGTTCCATATTTTAAGTGTGCTGGCTAAGCAAAGACAAGTTCACTGTAGCCACCCACTTTAGCAATGATTCGCCTCGGTTGAGCGATACTCCGAGCGAGCCTCTGAAAGCCTAAGCCGAACTCTTGTAGGGACAAGTCTGGATATCCTTAGCCTCAAACGAGTATTCTCGCCTGAGCAAAGCGGGTCATGGCATTGCACTTTGTCGTTTGAATCGGCAGTCCACTTGAGCGGAATGGGGTATTACATCATACCCAACTCAGAAAAAGTCTCATCCTCGAGACTTACTGAGGGCAAGCCGTACTATCGCATTATGGAATCTATTCCAAGCGTAGCAATCAGTACCACTAAATCCAATTGAACATAATCTTCTACTCGGTTCTTACGTCGTGTCGCGTGTATATTGAGTCAGTCTCATTTGCGCCTTAGTGCAAGACATATTGCTTAACGCGGAGTACGTTTCAACTGATCTTAATCAACGATCTAAAGTTGAGGCAAACCTATACAAGTCATTATACTTGTTTATTTGGATATTCACTTGCACTAGCATTGAGATCAGCGTATCGCGAGTCTAGATCGTGCACATATTCGAAGTGCCCCTCAAACATATGCATGTCAACCAACTCGGCGATAGCTAAGTCTTAGCACTCGAGTTTCACATCTCCTTGAGTCTTGGATCGTGCACACGTTCACGACGTCCCTCAAACATATGCATTCAACCAAACTTAGAGATAGTAAAATCGGACAAGCTACTTGCGAAAATGTCAAGGGTTTGCACAGGTCGGCACAAAGGCCTTAGTATTACGATTTTATACAAGCAATCACATCATTCTAATGTGCTTTTTCAAAGTATTTAGACTCATTATTGGAATATCTGTTTGGGACATTGAGAGAGAGCATGCACATAACCTACAAATAAGCTTTCAAAACTGAGATAATCGAAACGAAGTCCAAAGGCGTATAGCCAAGCTCTGATACCAATCTGTCACGCCCCGATCTCCCGCAGGCTAAATCGGTCGTCCCCGCTAGGCGAGAATCACCGTGCCAGTGCTTCTGCGCGACGATCGCTTGACCCATTTGGACGTGATGCTGCACTAGTGTGAGCTGCGCCAGTGCAAGGCCGTGGTTTATTGGTTGGCGGTAAGAATTCTAAGCCACAAAGTAGCACAGATTATCTGAGTGCAGTATAATTATGAACGCATAGGCGAGCGGTAACAAGTTCACTGAGTCGACAATAGCGGAAGCATTGAATAACACAAGTTGAAGTAAAATAAACTCTTTATTGATATAAATAAGTGTTATAGGCGGCGCTTGGCCGAGATTATAATTCGCTCAGATCTCTCTCTCTGAAACATTAAAAGTATGTCAAGTGGCTACATTTGTGGAATAATTGTACAGGTGAATGTTCAGGCGATGTTCCAACATTATGTCTTGTATATGTGCTTCAGTTTCGGACGCAGCACTCCAAGGCTCCGGAGTGAACTCCACGCCTTAGCACGTACGAAGGAGGCATCCGCACCTAACGAGGTTCTTCCGTACCCTGCAAACAACCTGGTGGATTATCAGTACACGAATGCACTGGTGGGGAGGCTACTCGCCCGCTTGACAAATCCAAACACGTAATATAGGTTTCGTGCACCAACTATTTGGTTGTCTTTCTAATTGCCTTAGGATCAGTTTCATGGCAAAGTTTGAATAGCCTAACTCGTGTGGCAGTGCGCCGTACGACATAAGAGAAAATACGGCGAGACTTACCAACTTATCATTTGTCCTTCCTTGTCCAAGGCAAACCAAGTTGATTTAAGCACGAGCATTCATAATAAAAACCAAGGCAATAGCATATGCAAACACGAGTGTTGTTATATCATGATCACTCAGGTGTTCGGTTGTTCTTTTGATACAATGCAATGACTCGCATGCGGATAGCCGCTAAACGAGGATGACTTATCTATATGAACATTTATCGCTGGTATAGCCATAAAGGACCTTAGTCATTAACGGGAATGGCATGCAATGAAAGTACGTGGTGCGCCACAAGCCATCCCGCAAATTACGTGAGACTAAAACGTTAAGTTCCATCTGGATCGGATCGGCCCCGGTGCCCCAGTGACCGTCCGTGGAACTGAGATCCGAAGATCACCTTTTTCAAGTTTTCCACAACATGCAGGTCAGGGTCTTTCCAAATCCATAACTTGACATGATAATCCATGATTCTTATTCTTAATCGAGCGTTTGCTCTACGAGCTGTGATTCTTGATTTACTTGACAATTCTCGTTCAGATGTAAACTTGTTGTGATTATCATTCAGATTTAAACTTGATAATGATTCTGGATCAATGAATAACTTGCCTTGATGCATTCCCCTGGTGCGAGGACTGCCTTAGCGACCAAACGGTCCCGGATACTTGCAGGTTTAATTGCACAAAAGAGCTATTTGATAGTCTCCTGGCTAACTAGAATGCATACACGGTACGCGATAGTGTTCTTAATTGTGGCATAATTTCATGTGGAAAACATTAAGGCAAGGCAACATTGAGAACTGAGTAATCGCGTTGGCTCGGGCCCGAAGGTAAGCCGAGGTGTGAAATCGTAAAGAACTTTTCGAGCTACATGATCTAGGGTAGGATGCGAGGGTCTGAATATAAGCAATGTTTCAATTCTATGTTCTAACACAAGCAATACAAGTTGGAATTATTCCCTTAGCTAGGTGCATTATATTCTTATTAGCATACAGGGGGTGATTCACCTAGCGACTAGCATGTATCGTTCCATATTTTAAGTGTGCTGGCTAAGCAAAGAAAAGTTCACCGTAGCCACCCAATTTAGCAATGATTCGCCTCGGTTGAGCGATACTCCGAGCTTGCCTCTGAAAGCCTAAGCCGAACTCTTGTAGGGACAAGTCTGGATATCCTTTGCCTCAAACGAATATTCTCGCCTGAGCAAAGCGGATCATGGCATTGCACTTTGTCATTTGAATCGGCAGTCCGCTTGAGCGAAACGGGGTATTACATCATACCCAACTCAGAAAAAGTCTCGTCCTCGAGACTTTTTGAGGGCAAGTCGTACTATCACATTATGGTATCTATCCCAAGCGTAGCAATCAGTACCACTAAATCCAATTGAACATAATCTTCTACTCGATTCTTATGTCGTGTCGCGTGTATATTGAGTCAGTCTTATTTGCGCCTTAGCGCAGGACATATTGCTTAACGCGGAGTACGTTTCAACTGATCTTAATCAATGATCTAAGGCTGAGGCAAACCTATACAAGTCATTATACTTGTTCATTTGGATATTCACTTGCACTAGCATTGAGATCAGCGTATCGCGAGTCTGGATCGAGCACATATTCGAAGTGCCCCTCAAACATATACATGTCAACCAACTCGGCGATAGCGAAGTCTTAGCACTCGAGTTTCACATCTCCTTGAGTCTTGGATCGTGCACACGTTCACGGCGTCCCTCAAACATATGCATTCAACCAAGCTTAGAGATAGTAAAACCGGACAAGCTACTTGCGAAAATCTCAAGGGTTTGCACAGGTCGGCACAAAGGCCTTAGCATCACGATTTTATACAAGCAATCATATCATTCTAATGCGCTTTTTGAAACTATTTAGACTTATTGTTAGAACATTTCGTTCGGGACATTGAGAGAGAGCGTGCACATAACCTACGAACGAGCTTTTGAAACTGAGATAATCGAAACAAAGTCCAAAGGCGTATAGCCAAGCTCTGATACCAATCTGTCATGTCCCGATCTCCCGAAGGCTAAATCGGTCGTCCCCGCTAGGCGAGAATCTCCGTGTCAGCGCTCCCGCGGGACGATCGCTTGACCCATCTGGGCGTGATGCCGCACGAGCGTGAGCTGCGCCAGTGCAAGGCCATGGTTCGTTGGCTGGCGGTAAGAGTTCTAAGCCACAAAGTCGCATAGATTATCCTAATACAGCAAAATTATGAACACATAGGCGAGCGGTAACAAGTTTACTGAGTTGACAATAGTGGAAGCATTTAATAACACAAGTTAAAATAAAACAAACTCTTTATTGATATAAACAAGAGTTACAAGCGGCGCTTGGCCAAGATTATAATTCGCTCAGATCTCTCTCTCTGAAACAGTTAAAGCATGCCAAGTGGCTATATTTGTGGAATGATTGTACAGGTGAATATTCAGGCGATGTTCCAACATTATGTCTTGTATATGTGCTTCAGTTCCGGATGCAGCGCTCCAAAGCTCCGGAGTGAACTCCACGCCTTAGCACGCACGAAGGAGGCATCCGCACCGAACAAAATTCTTTCACACTCTACAAACAACATGGTGGATTATCAGTACACGAATGCACAGGTGGGGAGGCTACTCGCCCGCTTGACAAATCCAAACACGTAATATAGGTTTCGTGCACCAACTATTTGGTTGTCTTTCTAGTTGCCTTAGGATAAGTTTCCTGGCAAAGATTGAATAGCCTAACTCGTGTGCAGTGCGCCGTGCGACATAAAAGAAAATACGATAAGACTTACCAACTTACCATTTGTCCTTTCCTGTCCAAGGCAAACCAAGTTGATTTAAGCACAAGCATTCATAATGAAAACTAAGGCAATAGCATATGCAAACATGAGTGTTGTTATATCATGATCGTTCAGGTGTTCAGTTATTCTTTTGATGCGATGCAATGAATCGCATGCGGATAGCCGCTAAGCGATGATGAATTATTTATATGAATATTTGTCGCTGGCATAGCCATAAAGGACGTAAGTCATTGACAGGAATGGCATGTAGTGTCCCGCTCCGCGTAGGCACTATGTACAAGTGATATCGCGTTGCTTGCTCGAACGAAAGTCTTCTCGGAGAGTTCCCAACCGATTAATCAATGTGAGTGGGCAGAACTGCATTCTCTGATTCTTGAACAACTTAATAATGAATCTGAGTTTTTGAATGCTTGTTGCTTAAGAAGATTGCTTCATAAGAAGAATGATAGAACCGACTCAGCATGCTAATAAGAGAACTCACATAGCCTGTCTTTGAAACGAATCCGTCTACTTGCTTGCCTAACTAGAGAACTGGGAATGCTTGTCTGAAATGAGATAGAACCATTGCTATGCATAAGAAGAGTGTAAGAAATATTGCATGCTTAGTTACATCGACACAGCTATCAAACGAACCTTTGTCATGCTAAAAGATAAGTAAATGAATTTCCTGAGTAAATCCTTTTTGTATATGCAAGAAAAGAGATAGTTATTGCATGTTAGATATAAAATCAATCGTGCTTGCCTTTATATGTTTCGCTTGTCTGTTTGCTACATCGATCTGCTATAAGTCTTTGATTCGTATAAGCATAGACTAATAGTGCGCCCTGAGGATACGACCCACAAGGGTCTAGTGGGGTTTGATATTAGATATGTGAGAGATATGCTTCGTTTGATAAAGATGTGCTTCGTTTGATAAGATGTGTATTGGCTAGACCGTATATGTTTGGCTTGATCATTGTTTTGCTTATATAATATGTTCATGTCATTGCATTAGTCTCGGACAACTTGTGCCCAAGGTCTTGTCTCTCGAACGATTCCTAGGGCACTGGGAATCGCTCGGTCCGGAAGAGATTTTTGGATCGCCCTGAGGTATATGGCTCGAAAGGGGGTCTAGTGGGGGCAATATGTCTATTAGTGTTGTGCGAAACCCATGATGTCACAGCTGCTTGCACTCGGGTGTGTTGGTGAAGAGATGAACCTTGGGTCACAACTGTCGACACCTGCGTGTGCCTGTGAAGATCTGAACCTTGGGCGACCGCTGCTAATCATGGGGCAACTTATGGACCGTCATATAGATAGGACGCATGCTAGATTTACCTTCTTGCATACCTATCAATTGTTGACACCAAAAGATCAATTTATAAGTTTGTCCATATATGCATATTGTGGCTAACTTGTGTGTCTGCTGCAGGAATAACCGTTCGGCAATGGGGTAAGATACATAAGAGTGTGTACATATAGCTTGCTCGTTCATTTTGTATACATCGTTGAGTTTATCTGTTAGTGCCTCATGCATTTGCATCGGTCAGACAATGACTATTAGTGCAGAGCTGAACCTTGGTCACAGCTGCTAATAGGATCAGAATGTGAGTCATTGGTTAACTGGATTACCGCTATCGATCCTGAGTTTCTCGGGGATCGAAATCATATAGATAGTTCTGCTTGTATTCTTAGAAATATGATTGTCCACTAAATGTTTGCTTTGATTTGTGATGATCAGTCCACTATAGAGCTTTGCCCCCAAAGAGTTAGATTTGATGTACAATACATGTTGCACACTGCACGATAGAGTACCGTCCCAACTGTATGCTTATGGTATGAATATGCAAAACTGTTTCCAACTATGTTTTCAAAAGATGTAATCTGACTATAGTCCTGAACTGTATGAAATAAACATAGGTAAAACTAGCAAGATCACTAGTAATGTAATATTTTGCCACATGACTACTTAGTGTGGGTTTCAGGGGGTGTAGCTTCTGTTCAGTTGTTTTATCTCACCAGTACTTATAAAAGTACTGACCACCAATAATTTGCTTGTTCTCAGGTGCTTGTTCGTCCGAGGAAGCGATAGCCATGCCTCATCCCAAGGAACCGGAAATCTGGAGTCGATGCCTTAAGCCGTATCGAGTTTGAGCTGCTTTTATATAGAGGGACATAATGTATGGAATGATATCATTGTAATCGAGAGAAAGAGTGCTTGAGCGATCTGTAACCTCAGCCTTGCACCGCTTGTAACACTTTCGATTATCAATAAAAGAGCTTGTTTTCTTATGCCATTGTGTTCTTTACTTTTTCTGCAATATATATTTGTGCCGCTGCTTCAGTATTGAATAGCTTACTTGCCCTTGTTCAAAGCTTTGGCTTTGTGCAAGCGCACTTTAGACTTGCACGACATCACGCCCGTGCGAGGACGATCGGTTCCGTAGGGACCAAAGCGAGGACGAACGGCCCTACAGGACCGGGGCGTGACATAGTGGTATCAGAGCGACTCGATTCTTTTTCCATTCTATTGCCTCCGACTCTGGGTTATGATTGTGTTGAAATGAACGTTCCATATAATAAGTCCATAGATATTCTCAAAGATGTGCGCAAAAGTTTTCTGGATTTGATTTGTTGCTTGAGATTTGTGCTTTCGTGCTTGTGATTTGCTTGTGTTTTGATTAAGGATGGTGATGGATGAGGACTATCGTTGCTCTGTGTTCTCGTGAGTTTTTCCTTGAGTTTTGAGGACGAAACTCTTTATTGGTGGGTAAGTAGGTAGTGCCCCGCTCCGCGTAGGCACTATGTACAAGTGATATCGCGTTGCTTGCTCGAACGGAAGTCTTCTCGGAGAGTTCCCGACCGATTAATCAATATGAGTGGGTAGAACTGCATTCTCTGATTCTTGCACGACTTAATAATAAATCTGAGTTTTGAATGCTTGTTGCTTAAGAAGATTGCTTCATAAGAAGAATGATAGAACCGACTCAGCATGCTAATAAGAGAACTCACATAGCTTGTCATTGAAACGAATTCGTCTGCTTGCTTGTCTAACTAGAGAACTGGGAATGCTTGTCTGAAATGAGATAGAAACATTGTATGCATAAGAAGAGTGTAAGAAATGTTGCATGCTTAGTTACATCGACACAGCTATCAAACGAACCTTTGCCATGCTAAAAGATAAGTAAATGAATTGCCTGAGTAAATCTCTTTTGTATATGCAAGGAAAGAGATAGTTATTGCATGTTAGATATGAAATCAATCATGCTTGCCTTTATATTTTGCTTGTCTGTTTGCTATATCGATATGCTATAAGTCTTTGATTCGTATAAGCATAGACTAATAGTGCGCCCTGAGGATACGGCCCGCAAGGGTTTAGTGAGGTGTGTTATTAGATATGTGAGAGATGTGCTTCGTTTGATAAAGATGTCATGCCCCAGTCCCAAAAATACATAGGTCTAGGACACGTAAGCATGTCAGCCGCATGGATATGGCAACTCCAATATATGGAAACCATAACCCATATGTACGCTGTAATATGAATATCAATCCACAAGTGGTAAAAATCTATCACAAGTTACATGGTACAATCTAAATCTTATCCACAGAAAATCAATATAAATAAATAACCAACATCTATATAACTAGATTTCAATAAGAAGTATCTAAAGATGATAGTTGGATGGAAATAAATCCACTACCAACTCGAATGGAAAAGTACAACACAATAAACATAATATAAGAATACCAGCTAACAATCATGGGCTCAAAGAGAAGACATCCTCGAAACATATATAACCATCCGAATCTGCGCTCTTGCGAATACCCAAGAACAGATACACCTGGAAAGGGACCAGGTCCTCAGAGGGACATAACAAGATACATAGAAGCAAGCCAATTTGAATACAGTAAACATGCATAATGTTTGAAAATATATAAGTACGCTGTACAAGACAATCTATATGAATGCAAATGAGGACAACTTTTTGACGTATGGGCAAGGGTAGGCTACTCGATCTACCTCATAACTCACACACTCGTCAGTGGACATCAGAAATCGACATACCGCGGGGGTAGCGACCAGCGAGACTCCAGAAATTGACATACCGCGGGGGTAGCGACCAGCGCGACACACGCCCGTGGTGCGAACTATATACTACGGTTTACCAGAGTGGTTAAAATCCCATACGCTTAATGATTGTCCTCTCATGATACTAAGTATCAAGTGTGTGTCAACATATCTAATATATAGTAATGACTGAAAAAAACTACACATGCAATGAATATACAAAAATGCAATAAATATACAGAAATATAATAAGCATGCAAAATACTGTAAACAATTTGGCAAGGTATCTTGTCTGGTCTGAAAAAGAATGAAGTCCCAACTCAAGGCGTCGTCCGATCTATCCGTCACATAAATTAAACAAGTTAGGTTACAAAAGTGGGTGAATAGGTTCCTCAATTTTAATCTATTTTATTTCTGAATAAAATAACTTAAAATAGTATTTTAATCTTATTATAATCTGATTTCATTGTTAAACCCTAATTTTGGTCCAACGAAAGTCAACTTTACGGATTTGTGATCCATGGCACGCAAATCAAGGCAATCCATTGACCAAAAAGTCAACCGACTCAAATCTTTGATTTGTGTGTAGAATTATATAGATTTCAGTGCTACATGAATACTGGAATCAACGGTTTCATAAAATCATAAGTCGGTAAAGAGTTATGTCTACAAGGGCACACAGATGATAATTTTTGGTAGTTTCCTATTTACGTATACATTGCACGAATTTTACAGTAAATTAAACTTGCATATTAAATTCTGGAAATATTATTTTATATAATTTCATCATGTCAACTTTCTGAAACTTCAAAATGTTCATAATTTCGAATTCGGGATCTCCCGAAATCTCGAAAATACGAAAACGTATCTGATTTCGGACATCTGACACTTTTAGAATTTTCTGGAAAAATAGGTTCATAAATTATTAAAATAATTTATATATTCAGAAAACTAACCTTGATATGGTTCTAACAAAAAAAACTGGAGCGCGTTTGGAGTTCGGAGCTAGGAGATATCGTTTATTTAAGTCGTCATAACTACTAGAAAGTGAGGCTGAATTTATGACAAATTTTGGCTGTTTTTGGACAAAAATGAGGGGAATTTGGGAAGAAAAATATGAAAGATGAGGTATTTATAATGGTGGACACTACTTAATTGAATACGACTAGGATTGTCTAATTTGGATATGATTAGAATCAGTTTAAATAATGATAGGATATGCATGAAGTTGCTTTCCTAGTAGACTCATGATTTAAATTAATTTAAAATAGAGTTTGAGTTTATCTCAATAATTTATAATCTTAAATAAAATTAAAAATAATTCAAATAATTTATATATAATCTTATTAATATCTATTAACACTAAATTATCATCTATCCAATATTAAGACTATATATATCCAAATAAATCCTAAATAATTTAAAAAATCTAAATAAATTTCTTAAAATTCTAAATAAATTACAAAAAAATATAATTAAATATTTTAACCTAAAATAAATAATTGTTAGAAATAATATACAAGTATGGACTCGTAGTAAATCATGAAAGTCCTAGAAATTTAGGTTCCCTATGTTTTAATTACCTAAAAATTCTAGAAAAATCTCCAAAAATCTAAAATAGCCTAAAAATAATTCTAAATAAATATTTACATAAGTAAATATATTAAGAAATTTATTTTCTACTTAACTAAGAGAATACTCTAAAGTAATTCAATATTTAAAATAATCTATAATAAATATAATAATATAAAATACACACAAAATACCTATTTTGGGTGAGGGGGTTTACAATCTATCCAACTTAAAAGAATTTCGTCCTCGAAATTGACACTAACCCATATTCATAATAAATTACTATAGCTATTACACTTTATTGTTATCTAGCAGTGCTTCCTAAAGTTAAGGTCTGTCATTCTAACACTTCATTATTTATCGTCCATACAATATTCTATTATCCTCTAACTCGTCTATACTACCAAACTTACAAGAATTCTACTAGTAGTCAAGTCTTTTGAGGCTATTGTCTAGGTTGTAAGACGAATATATTTATTGGGTCAAGAATCTTGGGGTACTTGTCTTGAATCTCACAACCATGATTTTTCTTTGTAACTGTCAAGTATCGTAGTCTAATACTGCCATGCCACCTGACCAATATGTCTGCAAATACTTCGATTACTCTACTACAACGGTCTAGCTGCAGCTGTCGCTACTTTGCCAGCAATTTGTCATAGTTGTCAGTTTGTAACAAGTGCCTTCAACTCTTTTCTAGGCATAGTCTAAGTTTTAGGGCAACACTTTAGGTCTTGACTAATCTTTATAAAACTATTGGAAGTATGAACTAATTCAAACAGTCTAACAAATTTCTATTAGCCTAAGGGATGCTATACATAGTTTTTAAAATAATAAGAGGATACAGATATTGCTATAGGACATATACATAAGGGTTATTATTAAGAACTCATCATTTAGTTATTAATCATTACTAACACATTTATGTTTTAACTAACCAAATAAGGGTGAGGTTAAAGTAATTCAAACAATTCATAAGGGCACGAAAGGATACGATTATGATAGGAAGAGTTAAGCACAAGATAAGGAATGGATATAGAAGAGAAGATGAGCCACCCCAAGAGGCGAGATGGTGATAGGGAAAGAGTACTACTACTGCTACTCGCGTCATCTATTAGCATCGCGTGTGGGCTATCGGGGTAGAATATCAATATATCCTCATAGCTGCTAAACCACCATATATATAATTCTACGTCTACTATGCACCTAAGATCTCGTGTCATAAAGGGGGTCATGAGTATGCAATGGCAAATATAACTATGGTCGTACCTGTATCTACGACTTCCTGTGCTTGCACTCCTTATTTGTCATCATGAGTGCTTGGCCTATAGGGTATATCTAGTACTATCCGTGTATCAACTTATAATAAGCACGAACGTTCGTCTTTTCGAAATAGAAAAAGACGGAAAATAACAATAAAGAATTCAAGTAGGAGGTGATATAATACAAGTACGGGATTCAAAGGGATTAGAGAATTCGAAAGGGAGTTGCCAAGGCAGTTGTGGATTGAAATCTTATTTTGGTAAATTTCTATTTGCATGTTCACATCAGAACAATTATGTACCTGGCATGATATGCTCTGACCAGTCTAGAGGGCAAGTATATTCGTCTAACAAGTTGAGTCAACTATATCTCAATCCACGTAAAGTAGTGATACGAAGAGCGAACCAAGCGCACTAAGGTTGATCAGACCATAATGCACTGATTCTGATTTAGACAATGTATTAGTGTGGCCCCCCAATAATACATATGTCACGAAAAAGCTCAATAAAAGAATAAGCTTGCAAAACTAGGCTATAATAGCAGCATAAGTAGAGGTAGTACAACAAAATATAAGTACGTTGGATTATGATGAAGGAAGGTACAAAATAATTTAAGTTCACCAAGAAGACCGGTGTCGTGCCTCTATAGTTGCCATACTAATTTCTTGTCTAAGTCTAAAGTCAACCAAATGGGTGTATGGGCCTCTAAGTTCTACAGTCTAGATAAACACTAAAGTTTTATAGTCTAGATAAATACTATATTCTTATGCAAGCCTATAGTTGGTGTCATTCATTTATATTTCATTAATGGGTCAATAGGACTATATGATACTATGTCATGAGGCATACTATCCAACTTAAAAGAATTAACTAATATTGTACTGTCTTAAGGATACAGTAGAAGCTCCTGTTAGGGTAGACGAGAAAAGATATTGGTACTTATTAGGGTATCCTATTACATTAAAAAGGTTTTGGTCATCTTAAGTCTTAATCATAGTGCTTATAGAACAAAAGGGTTAATATTAAGAATGGAAGGGTTAGGTGGCACGAGTTGAAAGAAAATAAGAACATAATTAGTCGTCGCACAAATAGCGAGTGCTAAGTTTCCAGAGGAACAAGATTTGAATTTAAATAGAAAGACTCTAGATAATATCATGGTTGTCTAAGGGGAAGGTGGTTTGCTAATCTCTGTGTTCGGGGTATGATCTAGGAATATATTATTTTATTTTTCTTGGCTTCCTAGGGTATTGTCTGCTAACATCAAGACAAGAATCTAAATGTATAGTTCTATAATGCTATCTCACTATAAAAGTTAAGTTTGGTCCTAATATTCAACATTAGATTTCTATTGGTTCATCAATACTAGGGTCAAACAATATGGTTAAGTTTCTAATTAACTCTACTAGTGTCTACACCACTCTCAAGTCCTTCAAAAATATCTCAAGGGATAATGGTCATCTAATTTATAGGTATGGGGTGCTAGGGTTCATTTGGTGTCCTAAACTTAGTGTTGTGTCAATTCTTGGTAGGAATATTATCCTAATTATTATTCTAACAACAAGGGTTCCTATGTTCTAGGGGAAGGCTATACTCAAGGAACTATTAGTGAAGCACAGGATTCAAGCAGGATGCGATTATTTAGATAGAACAAATTGGAAGGAAGATGAGTCATAGTCCATTGTGGATGAGATCCTATACTCTAATCCTAATTGCAGGCTTGCTCGGTACAGTAACGTAATTGAGACAATATGCTCTCGACCTGCATGGGCCACCACAAAAATATGTCACGCCCCAGTCCCAAAAATACGTAGGACTAGGACACGTAAGCATGCCAGCCGTATGGATATGACAACTCCAATATATGAAAACCATAACCCATACGTGCGCTGTAATATGAATATCAATCCACAAGTGGTAAAAATCTATCACAAGTCACAGGGTACAATCTAAATCTCATCCATAGAAAATCAATATAAATAAATAACCAACATCTATATAACTAGATCTCAATAAGAAGTATCTAAAGATGATAGTTGGATGGAAATAAATCCACTACCAACTCGAATGGAAAAGTACAACACAATAAACACAATATAAGAATACCAGCTAACAATCACGGGCTCAAAGAGAAGACATCCTCGAAACATATATAACCATCCGAATCTGTGCTTCTGCGAATATCCAAGAACAGATACACCTGGAAAGGGACCAGGTCCTCAGAGGGACGTAACATGATACATAGAAGCAAGCAAATTTGAATACAGTAAACATACATAATATTTAAAAATATATAAGTACGCTGTACAAGACAATCTATATGAATGCAAATGAGGACAACTTTTTGACGTATGGACAAGGGTAGGCTACTCGATCTACCTCACAACTTACGCACTCGTCAGTGGACATCAAAAATCGACATACCGCGGGGGTAGCGACCAGCGAGACTCCAGAAATTGACATACCGCGGGGGTAGCGACTAGCGCGACACACGCCCGTAGTGCGAACTATATACTACGGTTTACCAGAGTGGTTAAAAGCCCATACGCCTAATGATTGTCCTCTCATGATACTAAGTGTCAAGTGTGTGTCAACATATCTAATATATAGTAATGACTGAAAGAAACTACGCATGCAATGAATATACAAAAATATAATGAATATACAGAAATATAATAAGCATGCAAAATACTGTAAGCAATTTGGCTAGGTATCTTGCCTGGTCTGAAAAAGAATGAAGTCCCAACTCAAGGCGTCGTCCGATCTATCCGTCACATAAATTAAACAAGTTAGGTTACAAAAGTGGGTGAATAGGTTCCTCAATTTTAATCTATTTTATTTCTGAATAAAATAACTTAAAATCGTATTTTAATCTTATTATAATTTGATTTCATTGTTAAACCCTAATTTTGGTCCAACGAAAGTCAACTTTACGGATTTATGATCCATGGCACGCAAATCGAGGCAATCCATTGACCAAAAAGTTAACCGACTCAAATCTTTGATTTATGTAGAATTATATAGATTTTAGTGCTACATGAACACTGGAATCGACGGTTTCATAAAATCACAAGTCAGTAAAGAGTTATGTCCACAAGGGCGCACAGATGATAATTTTCGGTAGTTTCCTATTTACGTATACGTTGCACGAATTTTACAGTAAATTAAACTTGCATATTAAATTCTGGAAATATTATTTTATATAAGTTCATCATGTCAACTTTCCAAAACTTCAAACAGTTCATAATTCCGAATTCGGGATCTCCCGAAATCTCGAAAATACGGAAATGCGTCTGATTTCAGACATCTGACACTTTTAGAATTTTTTGGAAAAATAGGTTCATAAGTTATTAAAATAATTTATATATTCAGAAAACTAACCTTGATATGGTTCTAAGAAAAAAAACTGGAGCGCGTTTGGAGTCCGGAGCTAGGAGATATCGTCTATTTAAGTCGTCATAACTACTAGAAAGTGGGGCTGAATTTATGACGAATTTTGACTGTTTTTGGACGAAAATGAGGGGAATTTGGGGAAAAAAAATATGAAAGATGAGGTATTTATAATGGTGGACACTACTTAATTGAATACGACTAGGATTGTCTAATTTGGATATAATTATAATCAGTTTAAATAATGATAGGATATGCATGAAGTTGCTTTCCTAGTAGGCTCAGGATTTAAATTAATTTAAAATAGAGTTTGAGTTTATCTCAATAATTTATAATCTTAAATAAAATTAAAAATAATTCAAATAATTTATATATAATCTTATTAATATCTATTAACACTAAATTATCATCTATCTAATATTAAGACTATATATATCCAAATAAATCCTAAATAATTTCAAAAATCTAAATAAATTTCTTAAATTATAAATAAATTACAGAAAAATATAATTAAATATTTTAACCTAAAATAAATAATTGATAGAAATAATATACAAGTATGGACTCGTAGTAAATTATGAAAGTCCTAGAAATTTAGGTTCCCTATGTTTTAATTACCTAAAAATTCTAGAAAAATCTCCAAAAATCTAAAATAGCCTAAAAATAATTCTAAATAAATATTTACATAAGTAAATATATAAAGAAATTTATTTTCTAATTAACTAAGAGAATACTCTAAAGTAATTCAATATTTAAAATAATCTATAATAAATATAATAAATATAATAATATAAAATATACACAAAATACCTATTTTGGGTGAGGGGGTTTACAAAAGATGTGCTTCGTTTAATAAGATGTGTATTGGCTAGACCGTATATGTTTGGCTTGATCATTATTTTGCTTGTATAATCTGTTCTTGTCATTGCATTGGTCTCGGACAACTTGTGTCCAAGGTCTTGTCTCTAGAACAATTCCTGGGACACTGGGAATCGCTCGGTCCGGAAGAGATTTTTGGATCGCCCTGAGGTATACGACTCGAAAGGGGGTCTAGTGGGGCAATATGTCTATTAGTGTTGTGTGGAACCCATGATGTCACAGCTGCTTGCACTCGGATGTGTTGGTGAAGAGCTGAACCTTGGGTCACAGCTTTCGACACCTGCGCATACCAGTGAAGAGCTGAACCTTGGACGACAGCTGCTAATCATGGGGCAACTCATGGACCGTCATATAGATATGGCGCATGCTAGGTTTACCTTCTTTCATACCTATCAATTGTTGACACCAAAAGATCGATTTATAAGTTTGTCCATATATGCATATTGTGGCTAACTTTTGTGTCTGCTGCAGGGATAACCATTTGGCAATGGGGTAAGATACATAAGAGTGTATAAATATAGCTTGATCGTTCATTTTGTATGCATCGTTGAGTTTATCTGTTAGTGCTTCATGCACTTGCATCGGTCAGACAATGACTATTAGTGCAGAGCTGAACCTTGGTCACAGCTACTAATAGGATCAGAATGTGAGTCATTGGTTAACTGGATTACCGCTATCGATCCTGAGTTTCTCGGGGACCAAAATCATATAGATAGTTCTGCTTATATGCTTAGAAATATGATTGTCCACTAAATATTTGCTTTAATTTGTGATGATCAGTCCACTGTAGAGCTTTGCCCAAAAGAGTTAGATTTGATGCACAATACATGTTGCACACTGCACGATAGAGCACCATCCCAACTGTATGCTTATGGTATGAATATGCAAAACTGTTTCCAACTATGTTTTTAAAAGATGTAATCTGGCTATAGTCCTAAACTGCATTAAATGAACATAGGTAAAACTAGCAAGATCACTAGTAATATAATATTTTGCCACATGATTACTGAGTGTGGATTTCAGGGGGTGTAGCTTCAGTTCAGTTATTTTATCTCACCAGTACTTATAAAAGTGCTGACCCACCAACAATTTGCTTGTTCTCAGGTGCTTGTTCGTTCGAGAAAGCGATAGCCGTGCCTCATCCTAAGGAACCAGAAATCTGGAGTCGATGTCTTGAGCCGTATCGAGTTTGAGTTACTTTTATATAGAGGAACACAATGTATGGAACGGTGGCATTGTAATCGAGAGAAAGAGTGCTTGAGCAATCTGTAACCTCGGCCTTCGCCGTTTGTAACACTTTAGATTATCAATAAAAGAGCTTATTTTCTTATGCCATTGTGTTTTTTACTTTTCTGCAATATATATGTGTGCCGCTGCTTCAGTATTGAATAGCTTACTTGCCCTTGTTCAAAGCTTTAAAATGTGCAAACGCACTTTAGGCTTGCAAGGCATCACGCCCATACGAGGACGATCGGTTCCGTAGGGACCAAAGCGAGGACGAACGGCCCTGCGGGACCGGGGCATGACATGGCATGCAACGAAAGTACATGGTGCGCTACAAGCCATCCCGCCAATCAAGTGAGACTAAAACGTTAAGTTCCATCTGGATCGGATCGACCCCGGTGCCCCGGTGATCGTCCGTGGAACTGAGATCCGAAGATCACCTTTTTTAAGTTGTCCGCGATATGCAGTTCAGGGTCTTTCCAAATCCATAACTTGACATGATAATCCATGATTCTTGTTCTGAACCGAACGTTTGCTCCATGAGCTGTGATTCTTGATTTACTTGACAATTCTCGTTCAGATGTAAACTTGATGTGATTATCATTCAGATTTAAACTTGACATGGATTCTTGATCAATGAATAACTTGCCTTGATGCATTCCCCTGGTACGGGGACTGCCTTAGCGACCAAATGGTCCCGGATAATTACAGGTTCAATTGCACAGAAGAGCTATTTGATAGTCTCCTGGCTAACTAGAATGCATGCACGGTACGCGATAGTGTTCTTGATTGTGGCATGATTTCGTGTGAAAAATATTAAGGCAAGGCAACATTGAGAACTTAAGTAATCGCGTTGGCTCGGGCCCGAAGGTAAGCCGAGGAGTGAAACCGTAAGGGACTTTCCGAGCTACATGATCTAGGGTAGCATGCGAGGGTCTGAATATAAGCAAGGTTTCAATTCCATGTTCTAACACAAGCAATACAAGTTAGAATTATTCCCTTAGCTAGGTGCATTATATTTTTATTAGCATGCAGGGGGTGATTCACCTAGCGACTAGCATGAATCATTCCATATTTTAAGTGTGCTGGCTAAGCAAAGACAAGTTCACCGTAGCCACCCACCTTAGCCATGATTCGTCTAGGTTGAGCGATACTCCGAGCGAGCCTCTGAAAGCCTAAGCCGAACTCCATCATACCCAACTCAGAAAAAGTCTCGTCCTCGAGACTTACTGAGGGCAAGTCGTACTATCGCATTATGGAATCTATCCCATGCGTAGCAATCGGTACCACTAAATCCAATTGAACATAATCTCCTACTCGGTTCTTACGTCGCGTCGCGTGTATATTGAGTCAGTCTTATTTGCGCCTTAGTGCGGGACATATTGCTTAACGCGGAGTACGTTTTAACTGATCTTAATCAACGATCTAAGGCTGAGGCAAACCTATACAAGTCATTATACTTGTTCATTTGGATATTCACTTGCACTAGCATTGAGATCAGTGTATCGCGAGTCTGGATCGTGCACATATTCGAAGTGCCCCTAAAACATATGCATGTCAACCAACTCAGCGATAGCGAAGTCTTAGCACTCGAGTTTCACATCTTCTTGAGTCTTGGATCGTGCATACGTTCAAGGCGTCCCTCAAACATATGCATTCAACCAAACTTAGAGATAGTAAAATCGGACAAGCTACTTGCGAAAATCACAAGGGTTTGCACAGGTCGGCACAAAGGCCTTAGCATCATTATTTCATACAATCAATCACATCATTCTAATGCGCTTTTTGAAAGTATTGAGACTCATTGTTGGAATATTCTGTTTGGGACATTGAGAGAGAGCGTGCACATAACCCACGAACAAACTTTCGAAACAGAGATAATCGAAACAAAGTCCAAAGGCGTATAGCCAAGCGCTGATACCAATCTGTCACGCCCTGATTTCCCATAGGCTAAATCGGCCATCTCCGCTTGGCGAGAATCACCGTGCCAGCGCTCCCGCGGGACGATCGCTTGACCCATCTGGACGTGATGCCGCACGAGTGTGAGTTGCGCCCGTGCAAGGTCGTGGTTCGTTGGCTGGCGATAAGAGTTCTAAGCCATAGAGTCGTACATTTTGTCCTAGTACAACAAAATTATGAATGCATAGGCGAGCGACAACAAGTTCATTGAGTCAACAATAGCGGAAGCATTAAATAATATAAGTTAAAGTAAAATAAACTCTTTATTGATATAAACAAGAGTTACAAGCGACGCTTGGCCGAGATTATAATTCGCTCAGATCTCTCTCTGAAACAGTAAAATCATGCAAAGTGCCTACATTTGTGGAATAATTGTACAGGTGAATGTTCAGGCGATATTCCAACATTATGTCTTGTATATGTGCTTCAGTTCCGGACGCAGCGCTCCAAGGCTCCGGAGTGAACTTCATGCCTTAGCATGCACGAAGGAGATATCCACACCGAACGAGGTACTCTCGCACCCAGCAAACAACCTGGTGGATTATCAGTACACGAATGCACTGGTGGGGAGGCTACTCGCCCGCTTGACAAATCCAAACACGTAATATAGGTTTTGTGCACCAACTATTTGGTTGTCTTTCTAGTTGCCTTAGGATCAGTTTCATGGCAAAAATTGAATAGCCTAACTCGTGTGGCTGTGTGCCGTGCGACATAAGAGAAAATACGGCGAGACTTACCAACTTACC
Organism: Iris macrosiphon; assembly: GCA_036927795.1. Classification (NCBI taxonomy): domain Eukaryota; kingdom Viridiplantae; phylum Streptophyta; class Magnoliopsida; order Asparagales; family Iridaceae; genus Iris; species Iris macrosiphon. Next base: position 27,911,525 of record JAYESA010000004.1, on the reverse strand, counting down.
ATTTTTTCTTCCCTGTCCATGGCAAACCAAGTTGATTTAAGCATGAGCATTCATAATGAAAACCAAGGCAATAGCATATGCAAACACGAGTTTTGTTATATCATGATCGTTCAGGTGTTCAGTTATTCTTTTAATGCGATACAATGACTTGCACGTGGATAGACGCTAAGCGAGGATGACTTATCTATATGAACATTTGTTGCTGGCATAGCCATAAAGGACCTTAGTCATTGACGAGAATGGCATGCAACAAAAGTACGTAGTGCACTACAAGCCATCCCACCAATCATGTGAGACTAAAACGTTAAGTTCCATCCGGATTGGATCGGCTCCGATGCTCCGGTGACCGTCCGTGGAACTGAGATCCGAAGATCACCTTTTTCAAGTTGTCCGCAACATGCAGGTCAGGGTCTTTCCAAATCCATAACTTGACATGATAATCCATGATTCTTGTTCTGAACCGAGCGTTTGCTCCACGAGCTGTGATTCTTGATTTACTTGACAATTCTCGTTCGGATGTAAACTTGATGTGATTATCATTCAGATTGAAACTTGATATAGATTCTTGATCAATGAATAACTTGACTTGATGTATTTTCCTGGTGCGGGGATTGCCTTGATTTACTTGACAGTTTCTTGATTTACTTGATTTACTTGACAGTTTCTGGTCAAAGCGAGGTCCACATATGGCCCACTTTGCACCAAAAAATATGCCAAAGACAAACTTTTCCAAATTCGTCAAACTTAGTGTCTACAAGTCCAGAATGGTGATACGAACCCAACGGAACGTCCAAAACTGGATTCCGATGAGCCGATCACGAAATCGCCCGTCAAGTGGAATAGTGGGGCCCGCAAAACGGTATTTCGTTAACGTTCTCAAAATTGAACCAAAATTGGGTCACAGGACCAGCGTAACGCTGCAAATCCGTTGGCAAAAGTTTCGTTGTGAAATGACAAGCACACACAAAATATGACGAGTGCCAGAACTGGCCGATACAGTACTTTTTAACGGATACTCGTTGATTCCGGTGTGCACGCATATCCAAATCAAGTTTTATAAAATTCTACACGTCCGCGTTGACGATACGCACCTTTTAGTGCAATTCGTACACGATGGAGTCTCCTCGTGTCACCCCCACTTTTTGGATTAGGGGTATTTTCGTCTTTTCGTAATTAATGTATAAATGATTTGCACGATATTAATTATATTTAAATAATTGATGATGATTATTTGATTGTTGTAATTTATTGTTGTTTCGATAATTAGGACGCTATACGAGCCTTGTCTTCCAACTGATGTCTCACCCTTGTCCTAAACGTGCTAAACTATTACTTCGATCCTTGTGTGACTCATAACCACGTCTCGTTGTGTTTCAGTTTAGATGCGCAACATTCGTCACAACCCATTGTATCTAATCCTCAATAAATTCAATTTCGTGCAGTTTTCCCTATTTGTTGGATACGACATGCGAATAAATCCAATTTCCCTTCATGAAAATTTTTTTTCATAATTTTGGGGACTGTGACATTGCAACATTAATCTTCTCGAAACCATAGCCTCAAAAACCTTGAAACTAATGCATCCTAGCCTACCATTTTAATTCTATTAAATCTTGGCCCTTGAAACATCTCCATAAGAGGCAAATTCCAAGAGAGTTGACCAGTCAACCCAATCCTAGGTCAACCCTTACATAATACTATATATATAAACCTATTTCCTCTTTTTCTTTTTCCTTCCCAACCACAGCCGACCGAGTACTACTCCATCCCTGTTCTCAAACACGACAGCCCCGACCTTCCCATTGATCCCTCGAGCACCCCGCCGAATCCCGACCACGTTCGCCTGCACGCTGCTCATGCCGTAGCCCTGCAACTCGACGACGACCAACCGAAGTTGGAGAGCCGCTGTACTTGAGCGACTGAGATCCCGTCGGACACCTGTTCCCCGCCCTCATCGACTGGAGCCGACCGGCAAAAGCGCTGCCATCACCATCGACCGAGACTCGCCTATATCCCGCAGCGGAGTTCGACGACCGCTGTTGAACGCCTGGACACCCCGCGCTGACTGCTCGACGACGCCGCCGACCGAGAGTTCCCCCGCCTGTGCGCTGTCGACCGACTGATCGACGACGCTGCCGATCGAAGAAGCCCGGAGTTCGACGACAGACCGTGCGCCAGACCGGCCTCCCCTGTTCGTGACCATCGCCTCGTCGCCTCTACCCTGTCCACGCACGCAGGTTCGACATAAACCTAATCTCGAATATGTACACCTACGTATATCGTGTGTTAGTATGTGTGGATATCGGTATATGCATGTATGTACGTAGTTGCATATGTATAGGTATATAGATATTATATGCTCTCAATAATATCTATACATACATATATATATGTATTATAAGTATCATAGTATGGATATTAAATATTGTATACATGGTATAAGTTTTGATAGTATATATATATGTACTATAATTGATTAGTATGTAAACTCTATTAAGTAGCTAAATGTACACATCTATTAAAATTGTAATTAGTAGTAGTGATGTTTAGGATACATAATAATAGGCATTATATGCCCGTGTACTAGGTGACCCTAACGAAATTATGGATACCCATAGCTATCTTGACCAGTGACCCTGTAGCATGATAAAAGACTGCCATATGTACACGAACGTACTGGCAAAACCGTACCATTGACTGTCTGTTATGCACAGCAACTACAGACGTGACCCCCCTAGTATAGTCCTTGACCATTGTGTTGATTGTGTATTAGTGTAATGTCTGATGCAGTATTGTGTTTATGATATATCTATAGGACTGTTGGATCACTCAGACGGTACCTTGGAACCCGGATATTGGTATTGCCAGCTAAGGACCCCAGACAAGTACATTCTCTGACAGTTTCCATTATATTGATTATCTCTATAATTCTTGATATATAGCGTACATAACTCTGACACTGTTCTTTACACGAGTTGGCATCATTGAGACCTGTCATGAGGAGTCGTGATTGGAATCCATCGTGCGAGCTGGGGAAATGGGGAAGTATTAGTAGTTTATGTGATCATACCCAACTTACATGCATCATTAGCTCACCCATATTTTACGTCGGTGCAGCCTTACCCTTACATGCCTCATCGCTGTTACATCTGGTTAGCCTGATCTGTTGGGGATGACCGCTAACTAATATAATGAGTTATATAGTCCCAAGCCGATCATATGATATACTGATATTTCACACACTTAGATAGATAATTTCTTGACATGTATCTTGATAGACTGATCCTGTATTTCCACATGTTCTAGTAGTTGTTCTTATACACACTTACATACCAGTTCTTTGTACTTGTGCACACTTGTAGTTCTATTCCTTGTCAGATGTATATTGATGATGATGTTCCAGTACTTTATTCCAGTATTTCTCATTGCCAGTTATTTCATATCTGTCTTGTATTTCTTTACACTGTATTATAGTTTTTGTCAATATATGTGGAACTGCTGTTAGAGGTGTATTTTGTTCCAATCCTGACTGGATATTTTTTCCAGAGAATCTTGAGGATTTTTGTACCACGCACTACGGACCAGGTATAGATGCAGACTATGTACCAGAGATCCTAGAGGAGACCATGCCCCTAGATGAGGCATTGCCTACAGCTATCTAGATAGTATTTATTTATGCTTGAGACTTGTGGAGGATATTTCAGTTCATGTTTAGACTTATGTTAAGTTTAATTGGAGACTTGTGTTGGACAGCTAGACTGTGATTTATCTTTATGTTTGGGACATGGTGTTTAACTATGTCATTTCCTTTTATCTTTTATCGTGCCTTATAGTTGTTGTGATTGAGTTATATTGTGAGATTATGGAGAAGTATATTATTGACAAGTGTTAGTTATTTAGTGTTATTGTGACCTAGACAGCGTTCTACCACCGATGCTGAGGCGTAGGCTGGACGTACCCACGCTCTCGTGCCCCTATACTGGGTGCGGGTCGTGACACATTTTTAGTGGTGGCCCATGCAGGTCGAGTTTCGCAAGTTATGCGATATCGTGGTAGTGCGACAACTTAGTTGTACTGCTGCGAGCCTGTGCTAGGATATAGGAAATTGGATCTTGGATGAGAATATGCTCAATCACACTAGAAAATTCTGAACTTTATATTGCTACTCTAATGGATTGCTTCCTTTAGCACTTTAGTGCTCTTCCTTGATAATATCATATCTATCACCTTAATTGATTCTTTGATCTATATTCAGGATGTCGCCAAATACTAGATCCATGAGAATGGGAGCAGCCAATTCAGAGAGGACCGCCACCTCTCAACCTGACAAACAGATACCTGGAGATTCTTCTACATATCTTGTTCGTGTGGGAGTGTCTGCAACTAACGGGATTCCTCCTCCACCTATACAGAGGATTGTCCCAGCTATGACAGACAACCTTCCACCACCACCGACACTGATATTTGGAGGTGTACCCGCTGACGGGGCACAGATGTTCGCACTGATGCAGGGCATGCTAGAGGCCCAGAGAGTAACAGCAGAGGCTCAGCGTGTTCAAGCTGAGGCTCAGAGAATGCAAGCAGAAGCACACCAGGCACAGACCGAACTGATGAGAGAGAGCATGGAGAATGCTCATCAGGTGACTCTCCAAGCTGTGGAGAGGGTAGCACGACAACCGCAACATCAAGGTCAACAACAACAGAGGCCCGGTACCATAGTGGACTTTAAGAGGATGATGCCTCGAGAGTTCAAAGGCACAGAAGGAATACTATATGCTGACGAATGGTTAGAAGACATAGAGAGGAATCTGCGCTTATCACAGATTCCAGAGATTCTTCAGATAGAGGCCGCTGGCAGTCAGATGTTTGATATCGCACTGACGTGGTATCGTACAGAGCCGAGACTCGCCGCTGAAGGACTTACTTGGGAGGACTTTAAGGAACTCTTCAAAGAGAAATTCTTTCCTGACGTAGCCTTGGGAGCATTAGAAAGTCAGTTCCATGACTTAGTCCAAGGAGGTATGTCAGTCGACGAATATGCTACAGAGTTTTGTCGATTGAGTCGATTTGCACCATCGATGGTTCGAGACCCAGAAGACAGAGCACGGAAATTCAGGAAGGGATTAAATAGGGAGATCAAGTCTCGTACTTCGGGATGACGTACTGCTACATTTGAGAGTATTCTGATGGATGCCCAGATTGTCGAAGACGACTTGGACCTCAGGCCCAAGAGAGGATGCGATACATCCGAAGCAACAGGAGGTAACACAGGACCAGCCAAGCGCCCACACTTTCAACAACAACATAGGCCGTACCAGCAATAATACCAGCAACAACACCAGCAGCAATACCAGCAACAACACCAGCAGCAACACCAGCAACAGGCACCAGTTCGAGGACATGCTCAACAACGGCAACCACAAAGACATAATCAACTCGTTACCCCATGTTCGTATTACGGAAAGATGGGACATACAAGAGACATCTGCAGAAAAAGGTTGGGCACTTGCTTATCGTGTAGATCAGTAGCACATCAGCTGAGGGATTGCCCAGATATTCAGACTAGCCAAGGAGGAGGAGCAGCACAGAGAGGACCAGCCAGAGCACCTATTGTACCAGGAGGCCAGCAGAGAGGACCTCCACTTCCATCACAGCAGGAGAGGTTTGCTCAGCAGCAGCAGCAACAGAGAGGAGCACCACAAGGACGAGCTTACGCCATGACCACCGAGGAGGCCGAGCCAGCTGGAGACGTGATTTCAGGTTCAGTTTTACTCGATTCTATTTAGCACTTGCATTATTTGATTCTGGCGCTTCCCATAGTTTCGTATCTGTATCTTATGCCCTTAAACATTATTTAAAAATGGAACCATTAGATAGGACTTGCAAGATCACGACAGGAGGAGGCATTATCCTAGTCCGTGATTGTTGCAAGGACTGGAGAGTGTCATTGGAAGGCCGAGAGTTGAGCGTGAGTTTACTCGTCATGCCACTTCCGGAATACGATATTGTACTTGGAATAGACTGGTTAAGTAAACACCATGCTTCTAAAGATTGTCACGGAGGTAGAGTAGTATTTCGACCACCAGGAGAGCCAGAGTTTGAGATTGCCAGAGGAGCAGAGGAGCGGAACAGAGGCACTTTTTACGGAGCCAGGGTGGAATAAGAAGAAGTACCGCATCCACTTATAGCGGAGTTCCTGGATGTATTTCCAGAGGAGTTGCTAGGTTTGCCGCCAGACAGAGATGTTGAGTTCTCTATAGACTTGATACCAGGAGCAGAGCCTATTTTGCAACATGTCTATAGAGTTAACAATAACGAGTTGGTAGAACTAAAGAAACAAGTTGAGGAGCTGCAAGACAAAGGTTTTATTAGATCCAGTTCATCGCCATGGGGAGCACCGATATTATTTGTACCAAAAATGGATGGCACGGTACATATGTGTATCGATTATAGAGCTTTGAATAATCTCACTATCAAAAACAAATACCTGCTGCCGAGGATAGATGATCTTTTCGATCAATTGAGCGGAGCGAAGGTGTTTTCAAAAATAGACTTGAGGTCAGACTATCACCAGGTGAAAGTGAAGAAAGAAGACATACCGAAGACCGCCTTTCGAACCAGATATGGCCAGTTTGAATTTACAGTAATGCCGTTTGGTTTAACCAATGCACCAGCAGTATTTATGAACTTGATGAACAAGGTGTTCCACCAGTACCTTGACAAGTTCGTAGTGGTATTTATTGACGACATTCTAGTATATTCAAAAACCCCAGAAGAGCATGAAGAGCACCTGAGAATAGTCTTAGAAACTCTCAGGAGAGAGAATTTGTACGGGAAGCTTTCAAAGTGTGAGTTCTTTCTTGAAAAGGTTGAATTTCTTGGACATATGGTAACGGGTGACGGAATTTCAGTTAACCCAAAGAAGATAGAGGCAGTGAAGTCATGGGCTACCCCCAGTACGGTAGCAAAAATCAGGAGCTTTCTCGGACTAGCAGGATACTACAGAAGATTTGTACAAGACTTCTCCAAGATTGCAGAGACAATGACTAGGCTGACCAAGAAGGATGTGGAATTTGTCTGGACAGAAGAATGCCAAGACGCATTCGATGAGCTGAAAGGGAGATTGACGACAACACCAATTTTGACGTTGCCATCAGGGACAGGTGGATTCACTATCTACAGTGATGCTTCAGGAAAAGGGTTGGGATGCGTTCTTCAACAACACGGGAAAGTAATTGCCTATGCTTCAAGACAATTACGCCCTCATGAAAAGAACTACCCCACTCACGATCTGGAGTTAGCGGCAGTTATCTTTGCCCTAAAGCTGTGGAAGCACTATCTGTACGGAGAGCGTGTGGAAATCTTCACAGACCACAAGAGCTTAAAGTACGTATTTACACAGAAGGAGCTGAATATGAGACAGAGAAGGTGGTTAGAATTGATGAAAGACTTTGATATCTCATTACAGTATCATCCAGGGAAAGCCAACGTAGTCGCGGATGCCTTGAGCAGGTACCCAATGGCTATGTGTTTGACTTCGGATAGACACTTATTAGTTGATCTTGAGAGCTTGGAAATTGAGGTATTAGTTCCAGGAGCTGAGATTCAGATATGGGGACTGCAGATTCAATCAGAGTTGATAGACAGAATTAGAGCTGCGCAGTATGATGATGAGACTCTAAGGAATATTAAGGCACAAGTTCAGGCAGGATTGATAGACGATTTCACTATTGCGGATGATGGATCCTTACGACATGGCACGAGGATATGTGTGCCAAGCGAAGAGCTGCACGAAGAAGTTTTACAGGAGGCACACCGCTCTCATTACTCAATGCATCCCGGAGCCAACAAGATGTATCGAGATTTGAGGAGGCATGTATGGTGGTATGGTATGAAGCGTGAAGTAGCACGCTTCGTATCCCGATGTTTAGTGTGCCAACAGGTGAAAGCAGATCGACAGAGGCCAGGGGGATTGCTTCAATCTTTACCCATTCCAGAATGGAAGTGGGAGCACGTGACTATGGACTTCGTTTCAGGACTTCCTCGTTCTCCAGGAGGAAAGGACGCAATTTGGGTCATCGTGGATAGGTTGACCAAATCAGACCACTTCTTGCCTTTTAAAGTGGGTACTTCGACGGAGAAGCTAGCAGAGATGTACGTACAGCAGATTGTCAGATTATATGGAGTTTCTGTGAGTATTGTCTCAGATCAGGATAGTCGTTTCACTTCCCATTTTTGGAGGAGCCTGCAGTCTAGCTTGGGCACTCAGCTCAAGTTCAGTACTGCATATCACCCTCAGACAGACGGGCAGTCTGAGAGGACTATTCAGACTCTTGAAGATATGCTACACACTTGCGTATTGGATCTCGGAGGTTCTTGGGAGGATCATCTATACTTGGTAGAGTTTGCCTACAACAATAGCTACCAGGCCAGCATTGAGATATCACCATTCGAGGCCTTATATGGACGGAGGTGCCGTACCCCTTTATCTTGGGATAATGTTGGAGAAAGAGCCTTGTTAGGACCAGAAATGGTCGTGGATGCAGCAAAAAAGGTGAAACTTATCAGAGACAGACTGCGAGTGGCGCAGGACAGACAACGACATTGGGCAGATAGTCACCGTAGACCCCTAGAGTTTCAGGTATTGTTTTGATTTGTTTTGCTTGGTTTGTGATTGCTTTATTTAGGTTGTATGTTAAGATCGTTGTTCTAGGTTGGCGATTTGGTGTTCCTAGGGATTTCTCTGACACGGGGCACAATTCGTTTCGGTAGAGGAGGAAAGCTTAGTCCACGATACATCGGGCCCATCAGTGTTCTTGCAAGGGTCGGTGCAGTGGCCTATAGACTAGACTTGCCGCCTACTCTAGATGGAGTGCATAACGTGTTCCACGTGTCGCAGCTGAGACGGTACGTGGCAGATCCTAGTCACATATTAGATCACTCGGAGATCGAAGTTGGACCGACACTCAGCTATCCTGAACAACCGGTGGAGATCTTAGATCGTAGAGAGAAGATATTGCGGAACCAGACTATTCCCTTGGTTCGTGTTGCATGGAGAAATCACTCTCCAGGAGAATCAACTTGGGAGAGAGAGGACGAAATGCGCGAGCGGTATCCATATATCTTCGAGACTTGAGGTATAATTCATTAATTGATTGCTTGTTCTAGTGATAGTTATTTTAAATTTCGAGGACAAAATTCTTTAAGGAGGGTAGACTTGTCACCCCCACTTTTTGGATTAGGGGTATTTTCGTCTTTTCGTAATTAATGTATAAATGATTTGCACGATATTAATTATATTTAAATAATTGATGATGATTATTTGATTGTTGCAATTTATTGTTGTTTCGATAATTAGGACGCTATACGAGCCTTGTCTTCCAACTGATGTCTCACCCTTGTCCTAAATGTGCTAAACTATTACTTCGATCCTTGTGTGACTCATAACCACGTCTCATTGTGTTTCAGTTTAGATGCACAACATTCGTCGCAACCCATTGTATCTAATCCTCAATAAATTCAATTTCGTGTAGTTTTCCCTATTTGTTGGACACGACATGCGAATAAATCCAATTTCCCTTCATGTATATTTTTTTCCATAATTTTGGGGACTGTGACATTGCAACATTAATCTTCTCGAAACCATAGCCTCAAAAACCTTAAAACTAATGCATCATAGCCTACCATTTTAATTCTATTAAATCTTGGCCCTTGAAACATCTCCATAAGAGGCAAATTCCAAGAGAGTTGACCAGTCAACCCAATCCTAGGTCAACCCTTACATAATACTATATATATAAACCTATTTCCTCTTTTTCTTTTTCCTTCCCAACCACAGCCGACCGAGTACTACTCCATCCCTGTTCTCAAACACGACAGCCCCGACCTTCCCATTGATCCCTCGAGCACCCCGTCGAATCCCGACCACGTTCGCCTGCACGTTGCTCACGCCGTAGCCCTGCAACTCGATGACGACCAACCAAAGTTGGAGAGCCGTTGTACTTGAGCGGCTGAGATCCCGTCGGACACCTGCTCCCCGCCCTCGTCGACTGGAGCCGACCGGCAAAAGCGCTGCCATCACCATCGACCGAGACTCGCCTATACCCCACAGCGGAGTTCGACGACCGCTGCTGAACGCCTGGACACCCCGCGCTGACTGCTCGACGATGCCGCCGACCGAGAGTTCCCCCGCCTGTGCGCTGCCAACCGACTGATCAACGATGTTGCCGATCGGAGAAGCCCGAAGTTCGATGACAGACCGTGCGCCCGACCGGCCTCCCTTGTTCGTGACCATCACCTCGTCGCCTCTACCCTGTCTACGCACGCAGGTTCGACATAAACCTAATCTCGAATATGTACACCTACGTATATCGTGTGTTAGTATGTGTGGATATCGGTATATGCATGTATGTACGTAGTTGCATACGTATAGGTATATAGATATTATATGCTCTCAATAATATCTATACATACATATATATATGTATTATAAGTATCATAGTATGGATATTAAATATTGTATACATGGTATAAGTTTTGATAGTATATATATATATGTACAAAGTATAATTGATTAGTATGTAAACTCTATTAAGTAGCTAAATGCACACATCTATTAAAATTGTAATTAGTAGTAGTGATGTTTAGGATACATAATAATAGGCATTATATGCCCGTGTACTAGGTGACCCTAACGAAATTATGGATACCCATAGCTATCTTGACCAGTGACCCTGTAGCATGATAAAAGATTGCCATATGTACACGGACGTACTGGCGGAACCGTACCATTGACTGTCTGTTATGCACAGCAACTACAGACGTGACCCCCCTAGTATAGTCCTTGACCATTGTGTTGATTGTGTATTAGTGTAATGTCTGATGTAGTATTATGTTTATGATATATCTATAGGACTGTTGGATCACTCAGACGGTACCTTGGAACCCGGATATTGGTATTGCCAGCTAAGGACCCCAGGCGAGTACATTCTCTGACAGTTTCCATTATATTGATTATCTCTATAATTCTTGATGTATAGCGTACATGACTCTGACACTGTTCTTTACACGAGTTGGCATCATTGAGACCTGTCACGAGGAGTCGTGATTGGAATCCATCGTGCTAGCTGGGGAAATGGGGAAGTATTAGTAGTTTATGTGATCATACCCAACTTACATGCAGCATTAGCTCACCCACATTTCACGTCGGTGCAGCCTTACCCTTACATGCCTCATCGCTGTTACATCTGGTTAGCCTGACCTGTTGGGGATGACCGCTAACTAATGTAATGAGTTATATAGTCCCAAGCCGATCACATGATATACTGATGTTTCACACACTTAGATAGATAATTTCTTGACATGTATCTTGATAGACTGATCCTGTATTTCCACATGTTCTAGTAGTTGTTCTTATACACACTTACATACCAGTTCTTTGTACTTGCGCACACTTGTAGTTCTATTCCTTGTCAGATGTATATTGATGATGATGTTCGAGTATTTTATTCCAGTATTTCTCATTGCCAGTTATTTCATATCTGTCTTGTATTTCTTTACACTGTATTATAGTTTTTGTCAATATATGTGGAACTGCTGTTAGAGGTGTATTTTGTTCCAATCCTGACTGGATATTTTTTCCAGAGAATCTTGAGGATTTTTGTACCACGCACTACGGACCAGGTATAGATGCAGACTATATATCAGAGATCCTAGAGGAGACCATGCCCCTAGATGAGGCATTGCCTACAGCTATCTAGATAGTATTTATTTATGCTTGAGACTTGTGGAGGATATTTCAGTTTATGTTTAGACTTATGTTAAGTTTAATTGGAGACTTGTGTTGGACAGCTAGACTGTGATTTATCTTTATGTTTGGGACATGGTGTTTAACAATGTCATTTCCTTTTATCTTTTATCGTTCCTTATAGTTGTTGTGATTGAGTTATATTGTGAGATTATGGAGAAGTATATTATTGACAGGTGTTAGTTATTTAGTGTTATTGTGACCTAGACAGCGTTCTACCGCCGATGCTGCAGCGTAGGCTGGACGTACCCACGCTCTCGTGCCCCTATACTAGGTGCGGGTCATGACACCTCGTTTAGTGGAACGCACCATATTTCGGGAAAATTTGGGTTTAAAAAATTAAGTTTTTGGTCAATTTCAACAGCAAATAAATTACAGCATACATCTAATTAAAATAAACTAATTGAAGAGATTAAAACTTGTTTATGTTGTCTAAATTACTGTTCAAGCAGATTTTTAGTATCGCGTGCCATTATGAAGATAACGAGACTCAAACACGTGCACTTGGAACAGTTTCTGTTCCCAAAACTCTGTCATTTTTTTCTAATTTTGCGTCATGATTTACGATCGATACATGACACGATACACTAAACTAATTACACAGGGTTTAAGGGGGTCATGTGGTCTTCGCATAGGACTTGACGGGGCACTGTTAGGTCTACTGTGCAGGAAAATACATGGAAGAGAAGTAGGGTACCTCGTGATCACTGTTGCTTGTGAGGATTCTGGGCGGGTCTGCATTGGCTCGCGGCGGCTGCTCTCGGCGATCTTCGGCGGTCGGCGATGGTCGGGGTGGTAGAGGAGATGATGGTGGTCGGTTAGGTTGGAATTTATATAGTATAAAACCCCCTAATTTTAAATATTATAATTATTTAATTAATTAATTTAATTGCATTATTTCTTAGTTAATTAGAAAATAGAATTTAATTGAATTGATTACCTAGGTAACTACTCATCTAGAATTTATGGAACAAAACTATTATTATTTTATCTTATTTTATTTTATGTAGGAAATCTTTGTAAAAGGATGATAGATTATTTTTATGTGCTATATAAATTTTTTGGAATTTTTATACCATATATGCATACATATATAAATAAATAGTAATAATAGAAAATAAAATAAAAGATAAAGAAAAGAAAAAGAAAGCAGTAAAAAAAACATTGTAACCAAACCCTTAGGCAAAGCCCAGAGCCTATCCCCTAAGCCTAAATCCCAAAGCCCAGCCGCAACCTAGTAATCCACCCTCCTAAAAACCTGCAGTAGCAAACTCACCAAGTCCACGCGGCCCGACCTATCCCCCCTCCCGCTTCCCTCTCTTTATATATGTATAAATACTCCTATGTTATAAACCCTAACCCTAACCAAACACCCAACTCCAACACCCCCAATCCCACGTCGACGATGAGCCACCGGAGCACCGCCCGGAACCCAGCGCCGCCGGTCGCGACAACGTCACCCGCGAGCAGTCCGAGACAGATTCGAGCAGCGACGACCCCTGTTTCAAGCGCAGTTTTCTGCCTCGTCGCTAGACCGATCACTGAACCGTCTTCACCGGTATGATCACAACCTATCCCCCTCTCAACTCTGTTAATTAGTTTCCATCGAACAATGTTAAACAATAGGAAGAAATCGAGGCCAAGTTGAAGAAAAATCACATCTTTTAAAACTGCAGTAAACTATTTCGACCACCTATGTTTAGAGGCTGTTATCTCCCATCGTAGACCTCTATATTTAAATCTACTTTTTGCTATGTAAAGTCCATATAACCGAGATCATTCCCTGTTAATTAGATTATTTTATTTTATGTTAAATGCAGAGATAAATTGGGTTAAAAATTATAAAAAACTTATTTTTAAAACTTTAGAAATTATGATACGGAGCGCATCCCGCCAAACGGAACCACCCTGTCGTGTACCAATTGTACCAAAAGGCGTGTATGGTATGTCCTGACGTGTGGGATTTTGCAAAAACTGATTTGGACGTGTGTGTGCGTCGGAATCAACCCGTATCCGTAAAAAGTCCCCGTATCGCGACTTTGGTAAAACATCGCACCATTTTGTGTACGCTCGACGGAATACGACAAAACTTACGCCATTGGATTCGTGGTATCATGTTGGTCCTGTGACCCAAGTTTTACGCAATTCTGAGACAGTTGACTAACCCACCTATTTGCGGGCTCAACGGTTGACTTTAAGGGCGAATTTATGTTCGGCTCACCGGAATCCAAAATTGGACATACCGTTGGGTTCGTATTAACATGAATTTATTTGACCTATAATTTGTCCTATTTAGAGACATTTACCTCTGGCATGCATTTCGGTGTAGAGTAGGCCATATGTGGACCCCGCTTTGACCCAAAATTACCGTTTTGCCCCTGTGTCCAAATTAGACGAAAGGGTAGTGTTTTCTAGCTATCTAGCTGATTCCGGGTATGTTAGTGATATTTATTTCAGCATCCAGAGATGTCTATTTGGAGGCCATAGTTTCTGATCATATGTACTTGACGTCTGGACGCTTACACTACACAGATTGCTTGCCAGGCAAGTATATCTTGCCATTCTACTGTGATTTATATTCCATATGGTGCATACATTTTATTTTTGTTATTTAGTTTATATATTTTAACTGCTATATAAACTGCGCGTCCAAGAATAACTTGGGTGCAACGACGGTGGCGTCATATTCTATTTTATTTATATATATGCATGTTGACCTAGTGTATGAGACCACCCCATTATCATGAGGCATTATTATGTTTCATTGGCCATGACACTGTTATTACACGAGTGTGAGTCTCATGTAGGACACAGACTTGCATACTCGGTTGGCCACTGGTACGTATAGGACGTGCGACGGATAGGGATAACTGCTGATAGAAATTGTATTCTAGAAGACCTGGCAGTTATTTAGAGGTATCATCGTGTCATGGATGTGACATACTTAGAGCATGGGGTGGGAAGAACAACAAGTAAGGCGTTTGGGATCCTTTCCACTTTTCTTGTGTAACCCGTACGCTCCGCCGAAGATGCACGGTCATGATGACCACTATATATATTATTATTATCATGCGGCCTCTGGCGTTCAAAAGACAATATGCTTTTTAGGCTCATGAATCTCCAAGAGAATCATGCCAATTTTATTTTAGCCAGATAGCCCACTTGTTGGAAAGTTGTTCTCAAAGTGCATTCACATAGATGGTTTGGCGACCCTTGGATATTTATTTTCAGTACTTTATTGGCATGCTTCTATGTATCTTGTTATGTCCCTCTGAGGACTTGGCCCCTTTCTAGGTATAGACTTGCAGGATTATCCACAGGAGTACAGACCCGGACCTGATGCTTCATACCAGACTGAGGAGGTCTTACCTTCAGAGTACCTTTGATTCATCGCAGTTGATGGATATTCTAGTTGCTATTTCCTTTATTGACATTTATCTTATATTAGAGTTGATCTCTTCTCTCATTTAGTTTTAGTATAGTCGTTTTGCAGTGGATTCGTCTCCACCCGACTATCATTCTTGATACTTCATATTTGAGATTCAGCTATTTATTCCTATTTCATTATTTATGTTGTGGATGAGATATAGATTGCGTGTGACTTGTGTTGACAGTATATTACCACTTATGGATTGGATATTCATAATACAGCGTACGTATGTGTTATGGTTTCCATATATTTGAGTTACCATGTACATACAGCTGGCATGCTCACGTATTCCTAGTCCTACGTATTTTGGGATTGGGGCGTGACGTATAGGGTGAGGGGGGGGAGGTTACAGGGAGAGGAAGAGTGGGGGTCGTCATCGATTCGGGGGAGGGAAATCGGAGGGGTGTAGGGGTTTCGGGGTACTGTAGCAGTAGGGTTAGTGGGTTATTGGGTGAGCGGGTTATCGGGTATGGGTTGGGTTTCAGATTCGGTTGGGTTGGTTTGGTTTGGGTTAGTTTGGGTTTAATAATTAATCAATATTTATATATATATGCCTATATAGCTATCTAAAAATAGTTTTAGACTTCAATAAATTCCAAAAAAATTATATAATACTCCATTAATAGTTTTACACCCAAAAAATATATTTTTTGCATAGTATTATTAATTAATTAAATATACAAAAATATTAATCCATGAATATTATATATTATAAATGCTAAATTTTTTAGAAAATTCTCCCTTAATGTCAGTAATTACATAATACCAATATTAAATAATTTAAAATTAAGATCTAAAAATATGGGGTTTATAATCTATCCAACTTAAAAGAATTACTTTCTCGCAATTAAGAATACGAAACGTAACTGGTCAGAAAAAGTTTGCTCCAGAAGAGATGACGCGGTTGCAAGACATGTTTGTTGAAGTACGACACAAAGGATAAGGAACCATGAACAAGGGAAAAATTGAGAGGAAGGGTGATGGTTTTGTTCAAGCAGAACACGTAGGGAAGCAATGAAAACTTTTACCTAGGCAATGAGAGATAAGTAACTCAAGAGTAAAGAAGTCTGGTTAGAGCGAGGATCAACTACAGCTTCTGAAACTTGGGTACCACTTACATATTACTACTCTAGACCAACAAGTTTATGCTAACATAATACTATGTATAGGCTAGGAAATAGAACTAACAGGCACATGCTAAAATATTACTAGGAATATTCGCTATTATAGCTAGCTATGATAAAACTAAATCGTACTAATATTCGCTACTCTTCGAGTATGTGCCTCCTCCACTGTCATCGCAAAATCCTATCCACGTCCCTGTGGTGGTGCCCTTTGTTGTTGTTGGGCCTGCTGGAAGAGTACTGTCTGTGGTGCCAAGGGTAGCCTCGGCTGATATCCTCCCGGTGCTGGTAAAGCTTATCGGTTTACCATCGGTGCTCCCTCTTGATGCTCAGGGCAATCCTTGGCTGAATGTTGGCTGGATCCACAAATCAAGCATAATCCTAACTTGCGTCTGCACTCGCTCTCGTAATGACCTTGCTTTCCACAATATTGACATTTAGGCAGTGCCTGCGGAGCTGCTCTGGATATGTGAGGTCTTTTTGTAGTTTTTTCCTGTGGTGCTCTAGCTGGTGCTGATGCGAACGGCCGTTTCAGACTGGACTCTCTCCTGGTGACGCGTTTTATGTGTCGGGCTACAGCAAGGACATTTGTGTATAAAGTAGGTACAACGAAGCTGATCAATCTTTGTAGCTCAATGCTAAGTCCGTCAAAGAACTTCTCCACCTTCTCCTCTTCTGTCGAAATCAGAGTAGGGGCGAAGCGACTCAAATGGATGAACTTTGCATTGTACTCTTCTACTATCATGTTGCCTTGAGTGGGGCGGTTAAACTTATCCCTAAGTTCTGCTCTGACAATGGTTGGAATGTACATCTCCTGGAAGAGACTAGAGAACTTCTCCCAAGTAACTCAGTCCAGTCCGAGTCGTCTCTCCTCAGATAGCCACCAGTGATGTGCATTGTCCGTCAACTGCATCCTGATGGCAGTCATCCAACGCTCCCTCGAAAGCTTAGCTGCTTCTAATTGGTGTTGAGTATTTGTGAGCCACTCATGAACTTCAGTGGGCTCCTTCTTGCCTGAAAAGGTATGGGGCTTCAGCTGACAGAAATCAGTGATAGATCCCGTCGATGTTCGTCTAGCTAGTGGGTTCGCCTGCTCTAGTGCTGTCACTAGGCTATTCCTCAAGTTCTTCGCCTGGCATTGCTAGGACTCTTGATAAACCTGTTGTTGTGCTTGCATCATTGGGTAGAACATTTGGAACATCTGTTGTCCGTCCATAGACTGTCCTAGTGGAAAAGCGGGCATCAGTGGAGTAAACAGCGGCAGTGGTGGAATGTCGTCTCGTCAGAACCTCGAGACGTGCTGATCTGTTTGATTACTTTATTGAGTGGATGGATCTCCACTTAGTGGCATCACCCCATCGTCGTAGGTGATCACAGCACCTTGTGGTGTACCCGCGAGATTCTCGTCGCTGGCTCGTGGATCCATTACTCTGCATACAAAGTAAACTATGAGAGGCGCACAGAGGAATCAAGGCAGGATGCAAGTCAAGAAATTAATTTGAATCCGATATAGAGGTCAAGGACGTATCAATATGTGGATGATATCCTATAATTCATCATATCCTAATTTGCAGGCTTGTTCGGTTTCTTAGTTAAAATCGAAGCAATATAGTCGTAGACCTGTATGGGTCACCATAAAAACTATGTCACATCCCAGTCCCAAAATACCAAGGGACTAGCCATGTGGCAATGGCCAACAGCACAACTCCAATGGACAAATCCAATTTAATGGACCCGTTAGAGTGCACTTAAGCTGTAATCAATATAAATGCAGTCTAAACCATCTATCACAGTATAATTCTAATCTCATCCACAGAAAGAAAACACAAGTCAATATGATAAACCAGTCAAGATAATAGATCAAAAGAAATAGTCCATCATCAAGTTAACATAAGTTGTGTCTCAGGGAAAAACCTGACAAAATAAGAAAAGAGAATAACGTTAATATATATATCCATGAGTCAAGATATGAAATAACCATAAACATAAATAACTGAGTAAGTAACTGAATACTCAGGAAAAATCATCTGGCACAACCTCATCCTCAGGTGCCAGTACTGCTCCAGCGTTAGCTCTTGTCCCGTATATCTTGGGGTAATCCTCATCTGCTGTACCTGGGGACATAATTCGGATCCAGGTCCTTAGGGTACATAGCAAGGTACAAGAAACACTCAAGCTAAATGAAATACAGTATATAAAAATAGATCCTCTGGGCAAGCTATATAACCAGCTATGTGAAATACAAATGAGAGCATCACTAGTACTCATGCTGATACTACTACAAGCTCTGTGTCGGGGATCCCGTAGCAGCAAGAATATCACATAATGGACCAAGCTCTGGTACAGTGACTAAAGAACCTCCATTAATATATATATATATATATATATATATATATATATATATATATATATATATATATATATATATATATAATTATCCTGTAGTATGTGTGTCTCTTCCCACCCAATATAACCTCATGTCTCTTGTCCAGAATGTCTCATGTTCATAACACGCAAGATTATTACCTCTAACTAGTACAACGAGTCATAATGATATCTATGTATATGCAAGTCTCATGTCACGAATCCTGTAAGCCTATATAGAATCACCATAAATAACTCAGAAAATATTATGTCATATGAATTGTGTCAAGTGTTCTATGATATAACGTACTTGGTAAGGCAAGCACGTAAAATGTAGGATCGTTGTATCAACTCTCTAAGTGACGTTACACGACTCTGCGTACGACGTCGACACCCGAATCTTGTTCGAACGTTAAGCAATTTCTCATGGTCCTAGGTTGAATAGGTATATCACAGAAGTATATGAAAAGAATACAAGCAAATAATAGCATAGGATCTTCTGCAAGTTGGCAAGGTACACTTGCTTGGGTTTTGAGCTCCGTCAATTGCTCATGTAACAGTAAAATCTCTAGGTACACCTCCGCATACTGAAACAAACATCACCATTACTCTTAGAATACATGAAATAGCTAGTTTTGACTACCCATAAGTCCAATTTGGACACACGTTTTTGGTCAAAGCGGGGTCCACATATGGCCCACTTTGCACCAAAAAATGTGCCAAAGACAAAGTTCTCCAAATTTGTCAAACTTAGTGTTTACGAGTCCAAAATGATGATATGAACCCAACAGAACATCAAGAACTAGATTTCGACAAGTCGATCACGAAATTGCCCGTCTAGTGGAACCGTGGGGCCCGCGAAGCGGTATTTCATTAACGTTCTCAGAATCGAACAAAAAATGGGTCACATGACTAGTGTAACGCTGTAAATCCGTTGGTGCAAGTTTCGTTGTGAAATGACAAGTACACACGAAATTATGATGAGTGTCAGAACATGCCGATATATTACTTTTCGACGAATACTCGTTGATTCCGGTGTGCACGCACATCTAAATCAAGTTCCATAAAATCCCACACGTCCGTATTGATGATACGCACCTTTCGGTGTAATTCGCACAAGACGAAGTCGTCTCATTTAGCGGGATGCACCCCATTTCGGGAAATTCGAATTTAAGAAATTAAATTTTTGGTCAATTCCAACAGCAAATAAATCACAACATACATCAAATTAAAATAAACTAATTGAAGAGATTAAAAATTGTTTATGTTATCTAAATTACTGTTCAAGCAGAATTTCAGTATCGCATGCCATTATAAAGATAACGGGACTCAAACACACACAGTTGGAACAATTTATGTTCCCAAAACTCGGTTATTTTATCCTGTTTTTTGTCGCGATTTACGATTGACACAGGATACGATACCCTAAACTAATTACACAGGGTTCAAGGGGGTCATGTGGTCTTCGCATAGGACTTGACGGGTTGCTGTTAGGTCTACTGTGCAGAGAGATACATGTGCGAGAATTAGGGTACCTCGTGATTGTTGTTGCTCGTGAGGATTCTGGACGGGTCTGCGGCGGCTTGCGACGGCTTCTCTAGGCGATCGTCGGTGGTCGGGGTGGTAGAGGAGATGATGGTGGTGGTGGTCGGCTAGGTTGGGGTTTATATAGAGTGAAAGGGGAAAGGTTACAGGGAGAGGAAGAGTGGGGGTCGTCGTCGGTTTCGGGGGAGGAGAATCGGAGGGGTGGAGGGGTTTCGGGGTACTGTAGTAGTAGGGTTAGTGGGTTATCGGGTGAGCGGGTTATCGGGTACGGTTGGGTTTAGGATTTGGTTGGGTTGGTTTGGTTTGGGTTTAATAGTTAATCAATACACACACACACACACACACACACACACACACACACATATATATATAGCCATCTAAAAATAGTTTTGGACTTCAATAAATTCTAGAAAAAATCTATAATACTTCATTAATAGTTGTACACCAAAAAAAAAATTTTCTGCACAATATTATTAATTAAATATACAAAAATATCAATCCATGAATATTATATATTATAAATGGCTAAAAATTCAAATAATTCTCCCTTAATCTCAGTAATTATATATACCAATATTAAATAATTTAAAATTAAAATCTAAAAAATAGGGGGTTTATAATTTTACCCCTAACCATAACTCATCCGCTGATTCTTATTTCTTACACGCAATGTCTGATTGTTCCCTGCTGTTGTGGCTTTCTCATTCTTGTACTACGCCAACCTCTTGATATGCCCGAGAAAAAAGGAATGTGGGAAATCGACTATTTCCCCGGGTAACGGAGGGATCCGAATCGGATCTAAATGGGAATAACATGAAAAGTGTTTTTCAAAACCTATCATTAAGGACGTTACCACGATATACGATAGGAATAATAAAAAAACTCGTAATTGGTATAGAAGGAAAGATTTGCTTATAAAATAGTTCAAGAAATCACCCAAACTCGATCTAGTAAGTCGTACAAGTGATTAGCCGATTATGTAACTGAACGTGTTTGTGTATTGTATTTACTGTCAAATAGTCTAGGGACATGGACTATCATGGTGCGATGGTTTAACCCTTATCCTTGTTTGGTTGCAGGGTTAGATTGCTGTGTCACGATAGGCTATGAACCGAAACTACGAGACAAAACTATATATATATATATATATATATATATATATATATATATATATATATATATATATATATATATATATTTCATAACCTGATTTTATTTATGCATTCATGCTTCCTTTGTAGTACTTGATATTTGGGGTCTAACCCCACTAGTTTTGCATGGCCAGGTTTAGAGCCAACACCTGAGAATTAAGCGTACTTTTCCCTGAATAATGGCGCACACCAGGCGGATGGCTATTGAGGGAAACAAGTGGGCCTCTTCTTCGCTGCTCCTTATTTCATATTTTACTCATTTTGGGCATTTAGCCACCGGCACTTGTTAGCTGTGAATCTGGATATTTAGTTCCCTACATGATTGTAATTAATCAGACTGCAGCTGATCATGGTCATGTACTCTTGTTACTCTGTCAGCCATTTTATTTTTGCACAACTAATTTCTTGAATGTTGTGGCAGGGCATTTGGGACACCTTACTTCCTTGTCATATATGTTCTATGTTTACTGTTCTTATTTGACTAATTGAGACAATAGATGTTCTATATGACCCTAAGTGACTTGCTTGTAATATGCACCCCTTGTATAGTTATAGTCGTGACCGTCGTATGACGTTTTATACCTTGTATGGGAGAGTTTGCCATGTCCATCTTCATATTCCGGTACTGGGGTGTGACATACCCACTTGGTGGTGTAGCCAATGTCGGACTATTCTTCTTAGTCCAAAGGCAAAAACACCAACAGATACTAACATAAAATATATACGTGATGAGAAGAATCTAAAAATTCTAAAAACATAGATAGTTCTAATGAGAGTTGAAGAAGACCCCCACTATATTTTGGAGAATTCTTGAGTAATCTAGTTAAATCTCTTAGCTTAACATGTTGTGCAACATTGTCTCGTTGGAAAAAAAATGTGCGTGACATTCTCCCCCGTATATTTCGTCAATGCCCTAGTCGACGAGTGCATCAAGTCTCCGAACAACTTTCACTTCTGTAGTTACGGTCGCCACATGTCATTCCTTCTGTTCCTTTCCATGTGGTCCTCTCCGGACTTGCCCATCTTCTCCTCAAGATAAAAAATAAACCGGTTCACCGCATCACCTTTTTCACTGTTAGAGACTTGCCTAGGCTATCAGGTCACCAACCTAACTTGTCTAATGGGCGCATATAGTCCTTTATACCTCTGTACATTCGAGTCCTATTATAACTTTGTCGATCGAACGTCCACCTAACTTTATATTGACATAATATTTTAGTGAATCTTTGTACGAGTCACTCTCCAGAAATGTTTCATCACCATTGGCATATCGAAGTTTTTCCTTTAGCCAAAATATGTATGTTATGGCTCCTCGAAAGAATTTTACTATATTTTGGGCTGTTTGTTCCTCGATCATGCCCTCTTTGGAACGACCATGGTCATCCCTCCTCCGTACGCATATCCTTGTCGCCTCCATTTCCTTACATTCTACGAAATGCTTTTTTTGACTCTAGCAAGCTCGATAGCACAATATACCTCCTTTTGTTGAAGTTTCTCTTCGAGAATCTCTTTTGCACTATCCTCAATCTCACTTGAAAAATCTTCCTCCTATAAGTCCTTCTTTATATCGAACACCACAAAGTATCCATCTCCCCTTTGCTACCTTCCTTGTGATGAGCTGAGATAGACTTCTACTTTAATGGCTTATCTCATGCAATACTCACCATGTATGACGAGCCTACCTCAATAAAATTGATGACTTCCAAGTGTGGCATTAAAATCACCTTCGTCGCGATTAAGAAATACATGCTAAGTATCATCTTAAAGTTATCCAATGATGTAATTATGAAATTGGCAATACCCGATCAATATCCCACATTTACATGAACTACCTTGGTTAACCCCTTGAATGGGCTACGCCTCTGAATTAACCGTCTTCATCTTGCTTGAATTTTTCCAATGCTAGACCCAAGCAACGAACATTCGCATCTGATATGAAGCTATTTGCCTGTATCGATCAACGCCCGACACAACGAACTTAGCCTTAACAATATTGAGTAAGCACAATGCTCCCATGTGAACTCCCACTTCATACTTTTCGTCCTTCACCTCCTCGCTTTGGATGACATTGACGCATTTGCTCATGTTTTGGTAATCCTAAGTATAGTAATTCTCTCCATATATGAAGCATGTAACTATCAACTGTAGAAGCATGGAAGAAAGTCAATCCATACGTGCAAGTACCTAAGCCAAAAGAGAGCAAAGCAACCAAACTGCCAAAATTCAGTGAGCCCATGTGACATCCAAACCAAAATAGAGAAAAGTCTCCATTTATGCGGCAAAAATAGCTATGTTGCATATATTCTAGCCGCATACGTAATGTTCTAAATTTTGCTAGGCGGAATTGGTGCACAGGAGGGCCGCTTAGCGCCTAGGCACCGAATTATTTTATTTTAAAAAAAAATTACATGTAATACCATAACTATTTTGTATATATTTTACTAATACAAAAGCTTGTGTGCTCTATTGGCTAGGAGGCTGTGCTCTAAGGTTTTTTAAGGTGGTCACATGGTCATGTTGTTATTAGTTTGAATCATGTGGTAAGCATTTTTTTTCCTTTTTTTAAATAGTTGGATGCGGGTCCTGAAAAAGCCTTCGCCCTCCTATTCAAGGGGGCTATTAGAGAAGCAGCTTCGTTCCTTGACTTCTTTGCTTTTCTTTTTTATAAAGGGCTTCGTTTCTGACCCTACTCGACCCTTAACCCGACCAATGAAACCCTATAAAGGGCTCCATCCCTCTTTCTTCCCTCTCGATCAAACCGCTTCCCTCTCTCCCCCCCTCTCGATCACCGTCTCCCTCTCTCCCCTCCCGATCTCCATCAGATCTCCATCCCACCGCCTCCCTCTCTCTCCCCTCTCCATCCCTTCTCCTCCTACTCTCTCTCTCCCACCTCCGCCTCGACGACAGCAGCAGCATGTAATTTAATATTTGTATTTTTTTTAAAAATTATTTGATTTTTTTTATTTTAAAAAATTTTAAATCTGCCCAGGCGTCGCCTAGGGCCGCCTAGATCCTCCTAGGCCCGATCAGCGCCTAGGACCATAGCCTAAGGTGTTTTCGGTGCGATCGGCGGCCGCCTAGGGCCGCCTAGATCCTCCTAGGCCCGATCAGCACCTAGGACCGTAGCCTAAGGTATTTTTGGTGCGATCGATGGCCGTCTAGGCCAAATTTTAGAATACTGCACATACGTCACTCTGACACATTATTGCGTGCTCTGAACGCTTCATAATCTGAGTAGATGACGGTTACGTGACAAACGATAATGCTTATATCGTCATCATAATTATTTTTTGTCAGTATACAACTATAAAGTGACACGTGTATCTCCCTATGTGGCATAAAATTTTTTCTTATGCTGCAAGATATGCTATGCGACAACAACTCTCCATATTTATACAACTGGCAGTGACCATTATGAAGATGAAGAGACCGTTGTGCGCATTAAATATATTAATAGCACATATGTTACAATAATAAACTATATTTATTTGGATTTTTGAATCATTTTGTAACGCATGCCACCTGTCAAGTCGACCGGGTTATGCACATACGTTCAAATCCAAATTATGTGCCTCATTAATCGTCGAAGCCAGAAAAATCAATGGCATTCCAAATTCAGGTGCATGGCCGTTACAGTATGAATGGCTATAAAGAGCAGGGACATGTGCTTCTCAAACCATCGAAAGCTGAGTACTTTTGAGCCAAATTGTTGTCCTCCTTGCCAGTGAGCTGAGAGATATCAACCTTATTTCTCTTTCCAATCTTTGTGTTCGGGTAGTCAACGGAGTAAAAAAGTTAATTACAAAACTCGATCTCCCTCGCTATAATTCACATATTCTTTTGTACTTAGAATCCTCAGTGTTATGTTTCTTATTGTACTCTTTATAATTTTGCAATAAAGTAATACACTTTTTTTAATGTCTACATCAGCTCAGGTCGGGCCATTCACTTCTTTACCTCAGATGGACCCTGCTTAGGAGAGCTATCATTCTCTCTTCTACTATTCTCCTTGGTGGTCTTTGTCTTGGCCTTGGTATTATTGTCGTTCCACATGTACTGATAAGCCTCTCGACTGCTACCACGGTGGTGTTTAATTCTTACATCTTTTTCGTTGTAATTCTTGAATCGTCCACGTTTGAAGTCCATCAAGGAAGAAAAACAACTGATCCTCCTCGTCCATGTTAGATATCACAATCATCAAATAAATAAACTCTACAATGTACTCTTTGACCATCCATGTGTGCTTGAGTTGCTGCAAGCTCTGTCTCACTGTGAACTATATATTATTCGGGTAGAATGAGACTTAATCTCCTTATTGAGGTCTTCCCAAGTCTCAATCAAGCACAAATTCTTCTCACTTTCCAGCACCTATAGTGCCATCACAACATAGCATCATTAGTAAAGTAGAATGAACCAATATTTATCTTCTCGGCCTCATCGTCGACGTGTAATACCTTGAAGTATCGCCCCACGTTCAACAAGAAGTTCTCTACCTTTTTGGCATCTCGTATCCCGCTGAAGGGTTTCGAGTCAGAGATCTTCCTACCCGGTGCCTCCCTACTCAAAGGTCCACCATTTGCAATAACTTTCTCCAAAATGGCAGTTCTGGTCTTGAGTTCTCCACAACTCTTAAACAAAGTCTTGAGCTCCTTCTAGCCTCAGACATTCCCATGCAAGTCTTCCATCTTTATATGATGTACCTTTAGCTCCTCAAGTATGGATCAGACCTCTTTAAGTTGTAAATTCCTTTCCAAAATTTCTCCTTTTTCATAATTAAATTAGTCTTTTCAATAAAATAACTAATAAGATCAAGGAAATATATTCTTAGTTATTATCTTATTAGTAAGATTATGATATTAATAATCTATAAGTATAATAAATAAATAAATAACCTAATAAAATTATGAAAATCTAGAAATTAAATCCTAAATTCTTCTATATCTAACTAAACATGCTTATCATTAGCATATATGATTACTAAATCCTATCAATTGAACGAAATCTTCACCCTAATATATATATATATATATATATATATATATATATATATATATATATATATATATATATATATATATATATATATGTTGCTGTTATTGACACTCCTAAAATATCATCATGCATCCTTTTTTATTTTTTTACTATTCAAATTCTAAATATGCCATTGCATTAAATTTGATATTAATTTGTGCATGCATGGAGAGAGGGAGGAGTGCATGATGACATTTTAGGAGTACCAATAATGGCTTCCTAGGATGCTGTTATTGACACTCCTAAAATGTTATCCTACGCTCCTACTGCAGGGGCAAATTTGGAATTTGAAAGATAGAAAATTAAAGAGGAATGTAGGATGACACACACACACACACACACACACACACACACACACACACATATATATATATATATATATATATATATATATATATATATAAAGCTCCTTCCTTTATTTTTTTAAGCTCTCTCTCTCTCCCTCTCCCCTTATCTATAACCCGAGCAACACCCCAACTTTTTCCTCACCACCATGTTCGATGCCAAGCCCTCCGAACCGCAAACCTTTGCTTAGATAACCATCACCGACCCTTCCTCCATCGCCTTCTCTCTCACCTACACCATTAAAACTAGCTCGACTGATACTGATTCCAACAAACACCCAAGAATATATCACATGTTCATGAACCTCGCTAGGACCCAACACAATACAACTTGGCCGTTGTAATGCCCCACTCCGCATGGTGCATTATGCTTGCTTGTTGACTCGAAGAGCCTAATTAGATTTAGATTTATCAGGAGGAATCATTCAAAAAACTATGTGATTTGGACATAAAGTCAATTCTTATAATGGTGAGGACTTTAATCATCCGCTCATTTATCTTCACGCTTTAACAAAAAAATTATGTTCATTAATTTCTGCATTTTATTTTTCGATAAATGATATCTTAATAAGAGTTTGAAAAGATAAAGATAGTAAGCATATTGATGTTAACCTATTATAAAGAATGAATGGAAATATGGAAGAAGAAAAAAGTTTGGGACGATTGAGTCGCCAGTTGTTAAATCTTTGGATTGGAAAGAATATAAATTATGAGAAATGGCTCGAGAAAATGTGGTAATAAATGGAAATATGGATAAAAAGATTTGGGATCATTGAGTCACCGGTTATTAAATCTCTGGATTGGGAATAATAGAAATTACGAGCGATGGCTCAAGGAAATATGGTAATAGAATAAGAATGTGTGGCATATTATTTCAAGTTTTCTGTTATCATGTATATTATATTTCTAATAGCTAAGTTGCATATACATGTATGGTCATGGACAACTTTTGAACAATGTTTGGTTTCCTCGAACAATATCCATGGCCACGAAACTGATTTGACCTAGGAGGAATATGGATAACTAGTGCTGAAGTACAAGTACATGAATTATAAGACATTCAGTGGGGCTCGATACCTGCGATGTAAGAATTGCAATAATTTCCAATGAATAGTCCAAGATGGTGTATTCTCGGTGAACTTCATATAAACATCATTAATGATGTCTTATGTAGGGAAGAGTAATCTAATCCTTCTTTGTAGGAAAAGGGCAATCGACCGTGGGTAAGAATCATTCAATGGTGATAGTTATTATATCTTTACAATTATTAATTGTTAGATGACTCCTTCCCTCATCTAAATATTCAAAGTGAATTCCGTCAATCTTCTCAAGTTTGTGAAAACTTGTGTCCAGAAGACTTGAACGGATGTTCTCCATCTTTATTCGGATCTTGCTTTGAGATTATTAGTCTCGAGGCTTAACCAAAGATGGAAGAACGCGTGGTCGAGATCAGAGGTTCACACAAAAGTTTCTACTCTGACTATTCTCGATTTCCACGAAGAACTATATAAGGATTTTGATTACAACTTGCTCTCAAGATTATAAAAGAATCAGAATTAACCAAACTTCTTATTTTTTCTTATAATCGCAGTTGCAGATGGACAGAACAGAGTTACAATAAAACAAAAACTACCTTCATTCTTTCTTGCAAAATGCAGTTTTAATCGGACATAACGAACCAAGAAAAAAAATGAGAATAAGACAAAATAAAAAATTATTCTTGCTAGGGCGGTGAAGACCACCGTTGCTAAAAGCAAGATTCGTCCTCTATCGACGATCTGCTCCCAGGAGCAAGCAAGTTCACAAGAGAACTTCTGGAACGCTCGTAGTCACATCTTTGTGTGACTCCAACAGACTCCTTTGGACTCATCTTTCTCAACTTTTTGGTCTGTCTCAAAAGAAGGCTAGAGGGCTCTTTATATAGGGAAGGATGGAAGCCCATCCTCCTCTTCTTTCCGATGTGGGACTAAAAATCCAATATACAAAATTGATATCCCATAATCGCAGCCCAATGCATAGTCTAGTTAGCGCTCGTTCAGCATCCGCTCAGCGCCCGCTCATGCAACACGCGCATGCAACCCGAGCATAAAATGAGCGCATAAAATGAGCGCACGAGCGCCTTGCGATGATGCTGACATACTAAGTACAAAGTACGCAAACAAGGCACCACTTTGCGCCCTTGAGCCAGAGTCCTAGTCCGAGTCGCTAAGCCCCTTTGAGGCTTAGCTCCTATGGAAATAATTTCAAGAGCATGACAAAAAGCATAAATACTTTCATGAGGAGTTAATCCTTTTTTCTTCTAGGAAAATACCTACACATAGCACCCATGTGCCCACCACACCCCATATGCATACCTCAACTCATACAAAATATTATATTGAGATACCCACTTGGTGGTATAGCCAATGTGGGACTATCTTTACTACTCCAAAGGCAAAAATACCAATAATTGTCCACATATCTTAATATATATGGGTCGAGGGTTTCCACAGTGACTGCCCATCATGCATTAGGATAGATATCGTTTTGACTTGAATCTTTTCGCATGGGTCGAACAACAGTATGATACAAGAATGGACTAAGCCTTAAATTTTGTACCATAGCTACAATTCTTTTCACTCACACAATGACATCAGCTATGCTTCCGGATGCACATTAAAGGCCCTGTACACGCCTGATTTTGGTGTATATATTTTGGGCGTCTATAAGTTTTCCCTCAAGAGACGGTCCATATCTCTTTTTATACACTTTAGGTGAGTTCTTTTAAAGAGTCCTTGGCATGAAGTCTCGAGCTTCCTTGTGGTGCTACTCCGCTATGACATGGCCCAAATCCGAGGCTAAACCTTATGGTGGTGTCATGCTACTATAGTATGAGGCCCCAATCTCTTTGTAGTGCCAAACTACCCAACATGAAGCCTTGTGCTTCCTTGCGGTGTTATGACGCTTTGACTTGGCTCGCGTAGCCAAGGATTTACATCTTTTACCTCTGTGGTGCCACACCACTGTAACATGAGGACACCGACCTCTTTGTAGTGCTTCCTACACTCTTCATTATACAATATTAGGCTACCTGCCTATGTGAGGTGCTACGCCGCTGTGACATGGCTCGCGAAGCCGAGGTATTACCCTTACCGAGGAACCTCTTGGTGGTATCACCCACTGTAGCATAGAGACCTTACGTTCCTTTATAGTGCTACGCTATCGTACTTTCTGTTAAGCACACCAGACATTCAAAATACATGAGAACTCATTAAGGTATCTAAGCCATCCTTCAACATGACTTGTTATACACAAAAGAACAATTAGTAGACAACAGTGGTTCTGGGTCCGTAACCCCTCAATATCTCAAAGGACTACCCATTATTCCTAATATTCTCCCAGTTAATGGTCCTCCCTTGAACTAATAGCTAGATTTCTAGTAGATTTCTCTTTATACTAATAACATAAAACTAAATGGTAGGATTGCAAAGGCATAATATCAGAGGTCCTCCAAGCCCATATATGTTGTGTCCTTGACTATATACGGTGTTACGCCGCTGTGACATGACCCAAAGCCGAGGTTCACTCCTTCGTGTGGTGTTATGACACTGTAACATGGAGTACTACCCTCATTTTATAGTTCTTGAGATCAACTGGCACTGGAGGCCTTACATGAACGGATCTGCCAGACTCTCCTGGCTCCAATCATCAAACACTGTAATAATCTACGCTAGCGGCACTCATTTGGTATCCTGTACTGGACCTTGAGGCCTATCATGAATGGATCCGCTAGATTTACCTGACTCTGATCATTAAAGCACTGTAATGATTCATGCAATATGCACTCAGTCAGTGTCCTGTGTTCTATCCACATAGTTCTCTTCAAACCGTTGAAGAGATGAACAAATGCCACTGTTACAGCTTCCTGGTTTTCACAGTATTACGGTATCACCCGGATCTGTATACTAACCATAGGAAGATCATCTGAGAGCTTCCAGAGCCATTCTTCTTTATATGCTGCAACTTGATAGTGCAAAAAACTCTGAGAGTAAAGACTGCTGCTTCGACTTCCACGATATAGCAACACCACCAATAGAGAAGTCACGTCTTCCCGTGGATCTTTTACTCTCTTTTTTCTGAGCACCAACTGGCATCATCGAAGCCTTCTTTCATATCTGGATAACTGTTGTAGCACATGATATACTACTGAGTTCTCCTGAGAATTCTGACGACTCTCTTCACAGCTTTCAGTGTTCAACACATATACTGCTTGTGAACTGACTCAGCATCCCTATAACAAAAGCTATGTTAGGCCTGGTGGTACAAACATCTTGAATCATTTACCTCATGATGCTCGATTATACCAACTGTCTGACGCTTTTCCTTGGATTTAACTTCATATTCATGTCACACCTGAGGAGTATCGTCCATGATACCCAAAGCGTGTGATCAATATTTTATGCTGAGAGCTTGTGACTAAGCAAGCCTACATGGCATCCAGATTATCTTATATCCTCAGGATGACATCCACAATCCCATGTCCTGAGTTTGTACAAAAAGGACATCTTTGTTAGTGATACTTATGTGTCCATAAGTAGGACTAGCAAGTCATCCACATAGATACAAACGATGACTCCTCCATTATCAGCAAACTTCGTGTACACACACTTGTCCATCTCGCTGATCCTGTGACAACTTTGACTAGATGGCTTGTCAAACTCCTGATGCCACATCCTGGGAATTGCTTCTGGCCGTATCGAGATATCACCAACTAGCAGACTGTCTTCAAACCTGAATGACAATAGTTCTGACTATTGTCCGTGAATCTCTCATGTTTGTCTTCATCCAAGACTTGATGTATTCCCATCATCTGATAAATAATCAGCTTGTGAATAGCAACTATGACAATCATCATCCTGATCTATGACACCCTCATCGAGGTGCCAAAGAACTCAATCCCAATTGTCTAAGAAAACCCCTGGGCAGATAGCCTTGTCTTGAACTCAACTGTTCTGTCTGCTTTCATTTTCATCAACTTGATGATCTGATAAGCATCTGATTGGTTTAGCTCCTTCAGGAAGATTGACCAACATTCAAGTGTGGTTGGAGGTTATTGAGTCATACTCATTATTTATAGCCTTCCTCCAGAAGACAACATCTCTGGTCTTCATCGCCTCATCATAGGTAAGCGGATCTGCTTCCACATGATAGGTGACAAAATCTTATTCGAAGTCCTTCACTTCCCCCACTCGCTTAGACACTGGCTCTGCGAGTTCTGGTTCAATCGTTGTCGTTGGGATGACAACTTCTTCTTGGACTACATCTTCGTTGGAAGCTTCAGCCTCCTGTGCACCCACACTATTTTTTAAAATATTCGCGATAACAATGTTCTTGTGCCTTGCAAATTTATCTTCGAGGAGTTCTGCATCGCAAGATTCAATGATATAATTTAATTTGATATTAAAAAATCTTTGAGCATTACTCTTCTCAACATCACCCTAAAAGATTATCTTCGTAGTCCTCGATTTTAGCTTCTGAATCTTTAATTTTGGAAGCTTCACAGACGCTAGACACCCCCATACTTGAATAACGTTCAAGTTAGGTCTGATTGTGAACTAGAGTTCCTGAGGAGTGACATCGAAAGTTGCATATGACACTCTGTTCAGAATGAACGTAGCCGTCAGCACAGCTTCTCCCCAGAAGTAGTTTGGAAGACCCATATTCAATAATATTGAGTTTATTATCTCTGTCAATGTCATGTTCTTTCTTCCAGACACCTCCACACTCGGATGACGTTCAAGTTGGGTCTGACTCTGAACCAGAGTTTCTGAGGAGTGACATCGAAAAGTTGTATATGGCACTCTGTTCAGAATGAACGTAGCTGTCAGCACAGCTTCTCCCCATAAGTAGTTTGGAAGAACCATAGTCAACAATATTGAGTTCATCATCTCTTTCAACGTTATGTTCTTCATTTCAACTACTACATTTGATTGAGAAGAATAAAGAGCAGTTTTCTCATTGACAATTCTATTTTCTTTGCAGAACGATACGAATTCAATAGACCTATACTCTCAGCCTAGATCACTTATGAGTCTCTTGAGTTGTTGCCCCATTTGAAGTTCAGCCTCAACCCTGAACTTCTTGAACTTCTCGAATGCTTTATCTTTTAACTAGAGTAGATAAATAAACTCGTACTTTGAGTAGTCATCGATGAAAATAATAAATTACTTCCTTTTGACCTTTGTGGAGAACTGCTTGAAGTCACAGATATCTGAGTGAACAAACTCCAGAAGATCTGTACTTTGGTTTACCCGTTTGAATAATTTTCTTGTGATCTTTGTCTGCGCACAGACCTTACACTTCTCCACCTCCTTACCCCCATATTTTAGACTAGACATCTGGCAGTACGAAGTACATGTCCTACTCCGGGGTCCCACAACTCTTAAATGAGACTTCAGTTACAAGTAGAAGCTCGAACATCCATTTAAAACTGAATGCCTTATTTCAAAGTATGTCTCTTGCCAAGATATCACCATATGGCAAACATGGATGTTCACCCTCAAGTCTGCAACAGACTTCCTGAGATCAAGTCCTTGGTAATCACTGGTACGTTGCTACACGCACTCCTTTGACTGTAACTTCTCAAAGTTCAAAACCATTGTCCCAATTCCCAGATCATCTGCTTGATCCTTGCTTGCCATCAAGACCTTCACCACTGAAAGGTTCGACCTTGATTAACAGCTCTTTCTAAAGTATATGTGGCTAGATGCACCAATTTTCATCCACTGGTCAGCAACCACGCCATAGGACTTAACATGTGCAATTATAGCAACTAAGTTAAGTAATCAAAGGAATCAAGTTTAGTTATACCTTGCTATATTGGTTCGGATTGGTTCTACTTCCAAGTTCCAATTTCAGCCATGCGTCAAGTCCTGTATAGTGCAGTGACCTTTATGTGCATAGGCCACCATGCGCCAATCCATGCGCATAAGCCACCATGCGCTAATCCATGTGCATAAGCCACCATGCATCAATCTATGCGCATAAGCCACCATATGCCAATCTATGCGCATAAGCCTTCATGCGTGTCCTACATGCGCAGAGACTATCATGCATATTGAGATACTATGTGCCCAACTCTACCATGCGCCAAGACTTCCAATGCACTGTCATGCGCCAAGTCTTGCAAAGCGCTAAGTCATATCATGTGCAAAGGTCTGCCCTTGTGCGCATACTCTACAATTATTGGTCATCTTGTAATCTTTTTTCCAACTGTAATGAGCGTCCTACAATCGCTATCTCCTCCATTCTCGAAAATGGTAGGTATCGACAACTCACTTTTAACATTTGACAAAGGACTCCTCCCCTCATCCAAATATTCGAAGTAAATTCCGTCAATCTTCTCAAGTTTGTGAAAACTTGTGTCCAGAAGACTTGAACGAATGTTTCCCATCTTTATTCGTATCTTGCTTTGAGATTATTAGTCCTGAGACTTAACCAAAGATAGAAGAACGCGTGGTCGAGATCAGAGGTTCACACAAAAGTTTTACTCCGACTATTCTTGATTTCCATAAAGAACTATATAAGGATTCTGATTACAACTTGCTCTCAAGTTTACAAAAGAATCAGAATTAACCAAACTTCTCGTTCTTCATTGCAATCACAGTTACAGACGGACAGAACAGAGTTACAATAAAATAAAAACTACATTCATTCTTTCTTGCAAAACATAGTTGCAATCAGACAGAACGAACCAAGAAGAAAAAGGAGAAGAAGATAGAATAAAAAATTATTCTTGCTGGGACGGTGAAGACCACCATTGCTAAAAGTAAGATTCGTCATCTATCGACGATCTGCTCCCAGGAATTTCAGGAACGCTCGTAGTCACCTCTTTGTGTGACTCGAACAGACTCCTTTGGACTCCTATTTCTCAACTTTTTGATCTTTCTCAAAATGAGGCTAGAGGACTCTTTTGTGCCAACAAAGCGTCACTTTGCGTCCTTGAGCCCGAGTCTGAGTCCGAGTCGCTAAGACTATTTGGGACTTTGCTTTTATGGAAATAATTCTAAGAGCATGACAAAAAGCATAAATGCTTTCATGAGGAGTTAATCCTTTTTTCTCTAGAAAAATACCCCCACATGGCACCCATGTGCCCCACCATACCCCATGTGCACACCTAAACTCATACTAAGTATTATATTAAGATACCCACTTGGTGGTGTAGCCAATGTGGGACTATCTTTACTAGTCCAAAGGCAAAAATACCAACATTAATATATGATTTATTAATTAACCCTAAGAAAGAATAGAAAGATCACCAATAATGTTGTATGCTGCCACATAATTATTGTATTGATTTTAGGTGAGTCGGATTGATGCCACTCACCAGTGCATTTTCTAATGTGTTGAGCCCTCCTTATAGGTGTAGGGAGTTGGTTGGACAGTTTTAACGCATCGGAGAAATGGTTGGATGAGTTAAAACTTTCTTTGTAAAGTGTTATATGTGCTATAAATGATATAATGTATGGAACGATGTAAATCTCTTTCTAATCCTGAGTTGTAAGCCAAGTAGGCATATTCAGTTGGCTACTGAGAGCCTTTGTACTTCATTGCAATTATCAATAAAGAGATATTTTTTGTATATTTTGCTGTGATTTCAATTATCTACTTACTTTATGTTGTAATAACTCTAGGGATTTAATATCAATTATACACATCTATGTCTTATACAAGTACAATTTAAACTTATACAATATCACGTCCAGTGGTAAATTTTTGGTTATGCAAAACCAGGGTTTACTACAGTCGTTCCTCCTCCTTTGCTCCCGTTCGCGTAGAACACTATCACCCGCGACCTTGCAAACCCCATGCCAAGCCTTCACTCCTCTCGAGGACCTCACCCCGACCTCCTCACTTCCTCTCCTCACCAACACTACCTCGTCCTCGCCTCTGCCCCAAATGCCAAGAACTAGAACAATCGGGGAAGAAAACGATGTTCCCGCATATAATTCAAAAACACCAACAACATGGTTAAGATTGGTAAATATTCATATAAACTCTTTTTCCAATGATTACAAACAACATAGAAGTTATTAATAGATATATGAAATATATCTAACCTAATAGCTAAGAAGTACGGTAATAATAAATAAATAAATAAATAGAATTGATATTAAATAAATAAAACTTAGGTTAATAAATAATTAATATCCTAGCAACTTATAATTATATATAGATAATTTTATTACTAATAATAAGTTAATAATTAGATAGTGTTTTAAATTCGTTAAATTTACTAAGCCTTGAGTTACCTGAAGATTTGGGATTTGCCTTTCAGGTTTTTAACCTCAACGCGGAATTAAACAATAACCAAGCAAGCTACCTTGCCCAATTATTCAGTATTTTATATGTATTACTACTATGTTTGTTATTTTCATATTACCTATTCATGTTATGTTTTGTTATACTGTTAGTTCCCGTTGATACTTATTGGACCTCCTATATGATCAAGTTGTATGTATTCTTCTTGACTATCATAACGTACTTGTTATACATGTTCATGACTATCTCTATATCCGACTTGAGATAGATATAAGTTTATCCTGGATTTTACTTTATTGGATTACGACTTGACCTGGCCTATAGTTCATTAGGCAAGAAGATCGTTATTATGAGTTAACTATCTGATCACTATCGATTGGGAACGTCCACTGAGTACGATAGAGATCCACTATAGACTTAAAGCCCATACTAGTCTACTTTTTATAGGATCGTTAGCTCTCATTGGGTTGTGGTTATTATTATTACTACTTAACCATGACTAATATTATTATTCTCAATAACATTTCACTATCTATAGATATAATTATTTTATGTGTCTATTTTCTTGTCCCTAATCATGCTTGTTATAGTTTAGAGAAAATATCTTATCCGATTCCTCCCAACCTATTGGAATAAATTGAGGTTGTTCCAACCCTCTGTTAATTTCGGCTTGTATATTATATATCTTGCTACATCCCTCTGAGGACTTTGACTTTTTTGAAATTTAGATAATCAGAGTTATCCAGATATCTGTGGACCAAGACTTAATGCAGTAGCATTTTTAGTAGAGGATTTTAAGATCATTCCCTCTGAGTTCCCGTAAGGGGGACTCATTCCATTTTTTTTTTACGTCTCTTTATTTCCAGTCTATTATGAGTGAATTTGTCTCCCCTGGACTATTTTATTTATCTTTGTTGAACTTTGATACTCGTTAGTTTATTTTTAGTACTTTATTTTAAATTTTGTTTAACTTTAATTATTCTCTTATGGATGAGATATAGATTCTTCTCGTGACACACACACACACACACACACACACACACACACATATATATATATATATATATATATATATATATATATATATATATATATATATAATTGTAAATTATGGACTAGAGTTCATTATAGACAACACAATACGCTTTGACGGGTGCAATGGATTGGAATGTCCTTCAGAGTCGTATTAGATGGCACTGGGGTGTGACAGTTGCTCTTGGAATATTGCCTTGGACGAAAAGACATCGCTCTCCAGTCTATCGTAGAACTCCTCTATCCTCGTGTTGCTTTCCACTATGGATCCCATGTTATCTTATCCCCCTTAAACCCTTTTCCAAAATCTCGAGATGTTCAACAAGATTAACAAGGGTACCATAGGCTCCTTACTTTTGCTCCTTTTATTAGTATTGGCGTTCCTCTTCTTAGGCGATGCGAGTCTCTCCTGGACGTTCTTGGACGTTTATATGACAGCAACTTACCTTCGCTCTGATACCACTTGTCATAGAGTTAGTATTTTTGCTTACATATTTCTTCATACGACGCAAAAACGTCCTCCTCGAAGACCATGCATCATTCCCCCAAACACTTAGTTAGATCGCTAAGGTAAGAATGAGAAAATGTGGAGCAAACTAGAGAGATTGGAATGTTAAAAATTTTAATATACTGGAGAGAATTTACAATTCTTTGGGTGATGAGAAACAAAGTCATTTCCCCTTTATATAGCCTCAAGGGCTTTACAAGAAACTTCTAGATAGGAACTTCTAGATAGAAACTTATAGATACTTACACAAAAGATTTACATGATGAGAAGAATCTAGAACTTATCGAAACTTAGTGAAGTCACATAAAAGTTCTAGAGGACTCTACCATATTCTGGAGAATTCTAAAGTCTTTTAATTAAACCCCCTTAGCTTGACATGTTGTGCAACATTGTCTCTTTGGGACAATTTTTTTTGTGCGAGACATATTGGTGGCCTATGGGGGCAAATGTTGAATGCAAGAAGATGAGGGGCCTATGCGTATAAAATCCATCGATAACTAGGATAATCATTCAGTTTCAATCGAATCGAATTTTCAAAAATTAAATAAAACGAATTTAGAAAAACTAAAATCGAAACCAAACCGAATCAAGCAAAAAACCTATTTAAACCAGACCGAAATAATCGATTCAATATTTCGATCTATTCGATTTCTACATATGGAACATTTTTTGTTAATGGGCCAGTCCAAAGTTGGGCTTTAAAAAAAAATTAAGAACAAAATCATTATTACAACAGATATGGCTCCAGTCAAAACACAAAAAGTACAAACAACATTAAGCCTCATATTTCCTCACAGCTTTTGACTCAAACCCATATGGAGTTT
Source organism: Iris macrosiphon (assembly GCA_036927795.1). Lineage (NCBI taxonomy): Eukaryota > Viridiplantae > Streptophyta > Magnoliopsida > Asparagales > Iridaceae > Iris > Iris macrosiphon. The sequence continues at coordinate 27,873,066 of JAYESA010000004.1, read as the reverse complement.
TTTCCCTTCATTTATTGATCAAGGGCCATAACTGATTAATTAGAAACTCGAAAGATAATAAAATGTCACAAACAGGAAAAAAAAATAAAAATTAAAAAATTAAAAAAAATTTGCTATGCTGAATCAGGCTGTCATAAAATGTTAAAAACGAGAAAGAAGATAAAATGCTAAAATGTTACAAACGAGAAAGATAATACAATTGCGTCATGTGCCATTCACGAGATCCCACAACATAGCAAAACTACGAGAATCCAAGTTCTATAACATTTGATCCTAGTAATATTTGATCAAGGGAATGTCAGGTACTGAAGTTCTATAAGAATTTGTCAGGCACTGACAAGGAATGAAGTTCCCAGTAACATTTGATCAAGAGCTATATATCTTGTAAAAAAACCAACCATGTAAGAAGCTATTACATAAAGAAGTTTTAATTATACAGTAAAAATGAAAATTCATACTAAAATCAGGCTACGAGAATTAAGCAATACTAGTATCTTCTCCTTGACATGAAAATCAGACTACAAGATGGAGGAAAAGAAAGTATTTTTTGAAGTCTTTAAAGACTCAGACTGGCAAGTTATATATCAATAGATGCAATGCCATCTCATGATTGTCCTCTCTTCATGTTTGTTAGCAAGTTATCTCATAAAACACGTAATAAAGTACTACAGAATTAACATAACAATAGCCAAAAGTTTATAATATAATATGACTAGCCCACAACTAGTTTCCAGAATCCAAAAGTTTCCAGAATCTGAACTGAACCAAAGCCCACAACCAACACTACATAATACAAAAGTTCATAATCTGAACCAAAGCCCAGAACCAGAATCCAAAATGACTTAAATAGTACAGAATCCAAAATGCTATAAAGTCTGCACTGCAGTATAGATTGCATAGTACATAATAAAAAATAAAGTAAAGTCTACACTGCATATTGCAAAGTACAGACTATAGTGTGTAATGCTTAATAGTTTCAAACTTACAATCCAAAATTAGAGTGCTTAACAGTTACATTTTATCGTCTTTAAACCTCGCTTGAGGTTGAGACCATCGTAATTGACTTATATATATATATATATATATATATATATATATATATATATTTTGGATTGTACTTTCATACGTAAAAAAATAAAATAAAAAATCTACGAGATTATTGAAATATATAAATTTAAATTATGTTAGAATATTTTAAATATAATTTGAATATATTTTAGTTATGATTTATTATAAATATGGTTTAAATTTTTTGGATATATGTTTAGTTAAATAATATCATTTAGATATCAGAACACCGGTACTAAATGCATTCTCCGAAGCCACCGTAGATATCAGAACAACCAACTCATCCTCAAGTTCTTTCTTGAATAAAACAACTTTTTCTTGGAATATCTCAAAAGCTCTTTGAAATCTTTGAGCCGTGTCCATTATCAAATATGTTGAATTCTAAGGCCATCTCCAATGAAAATTTCTAAAATTGAGTTTCTATCCTTGGGCATTGAACTCTATGAAAATTTCTATCCTAGTTGGTAGAGTTTCTACATAGAAATTGCACACACAAAAAATGCACTCTATTGATTCTTCATTTATATCCTATGTGTCAAAAAATAAAATGATTTAATGGTGGTGGACATGACCGGCCCTGAGCTAATGGGGGCCCGAGACGAACTTTCAAAATGAGTCCTCTCATACATAATGTAAAAAAGAATGAAACTTAAAAAAAAAAATGACTCCACCAAGATTTGAACTAGAAAAATCTTTTGTATGCAAGTCTAACATAATAACCACTACACCACAATTTATTTATAATAAGAATGGCTTATCGTACATACTAGTTCAATTTTTGGTACAAAATTATTTATATATTTAAACTATTTTTTTTTCTGCACTCCTGGCCCATGGGGCCCTGAGCGATCGTCCTTGCTGCCCTGGGCTTGGGTCGGCCCTGGTGGCGGGTCCAATACTAATTGCTATGAGAGATGAAGAATTTCTATAAGAGTTTTTACATGTAGAAACTCTCATAGAATTTTTGTATCCTACATCAATGCCACATAGGATAGAAATGGAGATAAAAACTATGGTTGGGAGATTTTTTTTCTAAAATAGATTTCTACCATAGAAATAAGGGAGATAGAAATTCCCATTGGAGATGGCCTAACGGTTGCTCACATCAAGACATAATAATTTTATTGCTTTCTATCTTTTCGATTTGAACACAATCTTTAAACTTTTAAAATCGAGAAGTAGATTGTCTCACGTAGATTGTCTAGCTAATAACGTTCAGACACGAGCAATCAAAGAAGACACAATTTTCAATCCATCAACCGCAACAAGATTTATAATATGTGCAATGTAACACATGTGTAAATACTTGCATTGAAGAATGTTATTTATCCGTTCTGCAAACTTTTTGCTTAAATAAGCAATAGCAATATCATTAGAGCTAGCATAATTAATAGTGATTGTAAAAATATTGTCAATTTTTCACTCATTCAAACACGACTCTACGTCTCTCACAATAGCATGCCTTCATGACTGGACATTGGTTAAAAGTTTATATTTTTTTTCCACTTCCCAATCGTCGTTGATGTAACGTGCCATAAGACACATATAGTTAATTTTTTGAATAGATGTCCATGTATCCATTGTAAGACAAACCCTATGATTGAAATACTTGAAATAATCCTTCAACTTAGTTATGACATGCAATAGAAACAAAACTTTTAAATCCCTCACCTTCAACAAATCGAAAAGGAAGCTCATCGACAATTAGCATATAAGCTAAGGCCTTCTTCACATCTTCTTGATTAAATTTACAACTTGTGAGGGTTGACTTGTCTTTTCCAACACATTGCATATTCAATATTGTTTGTGAATGACCTTTATGCTTTGGGTTAAGGGAGCATTCAAGCCAATGATTTATAACCGAGGAGGTTCTATTAATTACGGGGTAACATTGATATTGTTTCTTGCAGAATTTATACTCCGTTTTTTGATGTCCATTATCAAGAAATTCTCTAAAGTCACTACAGTAAGGAGCTCTTCTTTTACCAATACGTTTGTTTTTGACCTTGAGCTTAGAATTAGTTATCGAATTGACAACATGGTCATTTATGGTTTTGGACAAATATGCTTACCTTCATTCGACATCTAAAATAAACATGAAAACTAAAATATATTACAAATCTAAAGCAAAATAAAAAAATAAAATAGAAAATAAGAATATCACATTGTATGAGTATGATGTTGATGCCATGAACCTCGACTCATTAGATGAAATAGATTACCTATTAATTATTAAATATCATATAAGATATAGCTTTTTATGTCAAAACTCAAACCCCAAAACATACTTATCACTTATCAACCTCTGTTGAGACAATCTGTTCTTAATTTCTTATCAATCTGTTCTTAATTTCTTATCAATATTTGTATTTGTTGGTATCAGTTTTTATCATTTATGCAAAAAGACCAAGCAAGCAAAAAATAATCAGCATGTAACACAGAATCAGTCCTTATCAGTTTTTTTGTCAGTCTTTATGAGTTCTTAAAGTGCAAGATAATAAGCATGTATCAGTTCGCACAACGGGACATACAATCATGTTCTTATTTGTTCATATATGTCCTTATCAGCAACACTTTAAAAGCATACATAAGTGATTCATTATTTCCAATTTTCAGCCCAAAGAATCAAAGTGATGCAAGTTCTTATGAGAGAGAGAGAGAGAGAGAGAGAGAGAGAGTTTGTGATTCTTAATTCTTACAACGCACGTATAGTCTAAGCCAAGAAATTGAGCAAGCCAATAATACAGATTCAAGAAATCAGTGTAGCAAGAATATAGAGAGCGACAAAAATAACAAAATAAATTAATTATGATATTTACATGGCCGAAATCTGCATACATTCATTCTTTCTTTCCCTTTTTTTTTTGACATCAGTGGGTCTACTTAGTAATACAAGAACAAACTGTCATTTTGAAAATTAATTATGCCGTTTACATGCATGAAGAAACTGTTAATTCTTTATATAAAGAATAATTAATTCTTTCTTTCACATAAGTGGTCAAAATCTTAAAAATTAATTCTCTTTCTTATTCGTTCATAAGTGTAACTTGGACATATTAATTCTTTCTTTCGATTTTGGCCTCCAAAAAATAATTTAAAATAAAAATTAAAAGAAAACTAGTTCTTAAAAAATTTAGGGCTTAGAGCTGGAATATTCGTTGTCGAGAGTACATATCTTCGAGTATATCTTTTTGTTGTCTGATCTCATAGAGAAATAGGAGAGAAAGAGTCTTCGAGAGAGAGAAGATCTCGGTGAGAGACTCAAAAAGAAGAGAAGATTCTGATTGGGAATCCTAAGTTTAGGGTTTGTAAAAAATTAAGTATTTAAAAAAATAATATTTATATTATGGTTATGAAGTGAGGGTATTATGATAATTTTATTATACTAATTTGATTTTTGTTTTTAGATCTTAAATTCGAACCCGATAACCGAATTAAAGGATTTCTTAAACCGAACTAGATCTATTTTTTTTTTCAAAACCAAATCAAATCTCTTGTTCGATTCGATTCGATTCGATTTTCGGTCTACCGATTAATGCTCACCTCTGTCGGTAAGAGCATCATTAGCAGATGGTGCTCAAAATTTTATCTTGAGGCCCAATATTTTGAGAAAAAGATAAATATAGAATGTGTTGGATTTATATGAGAATAGTAGAGAATAATAAAATGAACTTTGGTTCCAGGAATTGTGTGACAAAAAATTAATATGAAAAAAAAATGTAAATTTAGAATTTGACTCTAAATTGGAACTTATATTCTACAAAATAATTTTTTACATTCTGAATTTAAGCTAATGTGGATAGATCGAACCTGAAAGTCAAGAAATTAGACGTTAGATGGTTGTTACTATTCTACAAATTGACATCCTACATTTTGAATCAAGAAATTGGGATGAGCTTATGCTCTAAAGCAGGAAAAAAACATGGACCGGAATAGAACCGTCAATTTTTCTAAACCCTTGTATATAAAATCACCACATACAACTCCAGCAACAGTTTAGAGAGGAGATGGCAGGGAACGGTGTTGGAGACGTGGAGGCGGTGGACTTCGAGATGGACGACGACGATCTGATGGACGAGGAGGTCGGCGCCGATGACGCGCCGGCGCCCAAGCTGAGGTCCGCCATCACCGGCGCCTCCTCCGCCTTCGCCACCGCCATCACCGCCGCCGGCGGCGGCGGCGTTCCTAAGAAGACGAAGGGGAGAGGGTTCCGCGAGGAGGCCGCCGCCGAGCGCACCAGCGGCCTCGCCGCCAAGGACTTCGACTCCCTCGATTCCGACGGAGGCCCCGGTCCTCAGCGATGTGAGCTCCCTCTGTCATTTATTCTCGATTTCTAGGGTTTCTAAATTGTTGTTGTTAGGGTTTTAGGGCATTGGTTCGAGATTCTAGGGTTTCGATATGGTTAGGGTTTTAAAATCTTGTGCGCCTAAAACATATTCTTGTGCTGATCTGGTGCGCCCGGGTATTGGTTCCTGGAGTTTCATGGTCAAGGATGACGATAAAGTTAGGGTTTTCAGGTTGATTGAGGATAGTAGTGGATTGTTTGATGACGGATCTGGGAATTGGATGTCAATTGAAGAGGGGCAATAGTGTAGGCCTCGTTCGAAGTTTGATCAATGCAGTTATTAGATCTTGGTAAGCTCTATTGAACCATACACCAATGGTTTGTAACCTGTTCATTGCGTTTGGCTGATGGGTAGGCATTCATACCAACTGTGAGTCAATTTGTCTGTATTATATAGCTTCTGGTTATTTGATTTTGTTTGATACACATTCATTAGGTCTAGTTTGGGAGCAAGGTTCCTGAAATGGAGTTGGGTTTATTATAGAGTTTGGAGTTTGAAGAGATGAAAATCTATTGAGAAAACTGGAGTTATATGAAGTTACGAGACATTTGGGAGCTTGGAGGTAGTAGTTGACTTTAACAAGAGAGAAGCAAATAAAGTAAGGAAAATCCAATAAGATTGAAGTTTTGCTAATTATAGTTCATTGGTGTTTTGGAGTTATTAGATATGGAGTTTCATTGAACTAAAAATAGTCTCATCCAGTGCAACAAAGTTCATTTATTTGGATTTTGGAGGCCTGAAATCACTTGGTCCCAATTTTTCTTTTTCAAACTCTGTTGCCAAACAAGGCCTTGGAGGTGGGATTATTGGGGGTGATGTGCTTCTGCCATTTATTATTTGAATGGCGATCAAGTTTAGTGTGTTGGAAGTTGGACAACTATCGAGGGGTTGAATAACGGGGAATGGACGCGGTGCAGTTTTTTTGGATCCTGAAATTTTAGAGAACCATGACGCCATCCACCTTCATGATCCAAACTTTTAGACATGTCCAAGAAATGAGTATAGTTTAAAATGGGAATGTTGAGATGGATGAGTGGATCTACACTAAAAGATGGGTACAAAATGGATGCATTTGTGAGAAGTTGGATATGATGTTGATTGAGGATGAGATAGGAGAAAATTGATTGAGATGGTTTTGATGCATGCAACACAGCAGAGACCAACTGACTCACCATATATGAGTTTAGTTAAAGGGGAGTTAGGGGTACCTGGGGTAGGCAATAGGCCTAAATGAAGTTGGTTGAGGTTGTGAAAGACTATATGGTTTTTGGGTTGTGGAAACGGATATGATGTTTGACTAGGTTAGAGAGATGCAATAAAGGATTCACGTCTCGTATCCTTAGATACATGTTTTCAGTATTATACTTGAACATAATATTATTTTATATTATATTGCTTTGTCATGAGTGCTACTATTAATAATTTTCATTGCTAATGTATTAGTATCAATTTTACATTGCTAATTGTGATTAGTGATATCATTAGTATGACTGATTTGTTTAATAATAATAATAATAATAATATTATTATTATTATTATTATTATTATTATATTATCTCATGTGCATTGTTATTGTGTTGACATGGTTATTCTTGTGTTGACCTTGACTTGGATATAATCCTTGGTTTGACCAATGTCTTGTTGAGTTACAATGCCTAGGTGGTATGAGTGTGAGAGTGGGGGTACTTGGTTATGGGTATGTGTGAGTGGATAAGAGTTTGTGTACGGTGGATGGCGAGGTGGAGGCTCCTCTACTCATTCATCTTCCTATTCTATTCCCCTCTCGTTCATTTTCATATTCTTCATATTCTTCTTCTTCTCAGGAGAGAGTGTAAGAGCGACTTGGAGGTGGGTCGATACGATTGGAGCTAGAGAGGGAGATATAAGTTTGTGTTGAGAGCTTGGAGGCCTAACCTAGGCTAGTTATCACGTTCATATTTTTAAGAATCGAGTCCAATTGGACATGATAACGTACAAGTCTAATTTACCCTTGTACAAGACGTTAGATATAACAATTCTAAATCAACATCCCAATTATCAAGGGACATGATAACGTACAAGTCTAATTTACCCTTGTACAAGACGTTAGATATAACAATTCTAAATCAACATCCCAATTATCAAGGTTATCACATTGGAATAAACATCGAAATAAACAAAAGATTGAATAAACACAGAATAACTTTATTAATCATTTGGATAACCAAATGCATAGTAAAACTGAGGTTCTTGTTAAGCAAGCCAAACATATTCCCTTATGGGTTACAATCATGAAATAAACCTAATGACAAGTTCCTATACATTATGTCCTTTTATTGAAAAGAAATAACATCTTAGAATTGAAATGTGGCGAACTAAAAGAACATCTAATGTCTCGGGGCCTCAGAAGTGTTTTTCGAACCTGTAGGAATAAGGGCCAGTGCATGGGATGCACTGGTGTATGGTAAGACCACATCTACCTAAACCAAATACTGCAATCACGTGAAGTAACATTCATTATTATATGATCTTTCTATTCTTTCTATGTTCTTTTTATATCATATCCTTTTCTTTCTTTCCATCCAACTAAAATAACACAATCATTTGTACTTATAAGCAAAAAAAAGGGAGTATAATGCAAAAGATATCATTTATACAATTCTTATCCACGACTAGGGTCCTTTCCTACGAAACAAGGCTTAGGATGATCTGTACCTGCAAAACTATCGTTAGCAATTCATCATGTCTATATGGTAATCACTGATAATCTCACCAGTTTGGATTACGTTAATGGTATTACATCATCCCTTCTAGTGCATGTAGCTTGTCCCACTAAATGTCTCATAATACCCGTGCAAATACACCTTGCACGAACACAATTATTCCTCTTAGGTCGATATGGACCCGGTGCCCCGGTTACCGATCGAGGAATTAAAACCTTGCGCACAAATTGTCCATGACTGTGCAAATGCAAATATCTATAAATATATAATATAATGAAGTAGAATATGAATGCTTTAAAGAATTACACAACATAATTTCATCTATTGTTCTATTAGTTTTCCACATTCCTGGAGGCACCACTCGTACAAAAGTGTCCCTTCTATGGTCATCTGAAATGGCAATTCAACGGTCCCAATATTTCTACCACATTATTATCTTTAACTAAGGCTTACAATAATACATACATACATTCATTATTATTATAGAGTATACCTCCCTTTCTCGAAACCGTTCAATGAAGTTACAGTTCTTTTTAGTTATTACTGTATAATTCGCTTAACAAGTATACAGTTTAATCGGTCATCATTGTCTTGTTATTAACAAACCAACATACCAACATAAAGATAGTAAAATCTGCCATGAGTTATGTATCATTTGTATCAGTTCATTCAAGTTGCATCAATAGTCTTTCATATTATGAATCCAACATAAAAAATACATAAGTAATCTCTTTTAGAAATACCTAAAGGAAGAAGTAAAGACATCCTTCGCAACGCTCGAGTCTCGTCTATGCTTTCTTCATAGTTCCATCGTCCGATTCGGCATAGCTTCTGCAACGATGTCTTCCTCTCTTCCTTCTCTCTCTCTCAAAGTGGAATAAAATACGGAGGAATTGAAATGAAGGGGGGGGGGGGGAGGGGAGGGACTCATCCTAATATGATAGAACCCTAGTCTACAGGTAACAACTTGATCTTATCCTAACATGATTCAATGAATCTAGACTAATTCCAACCAAAGTCAAGTCAACGGATAAAGAAGTATCTCAATCAATTAGTTAGGTGGTTACCGAGGATAACTCCAAATATATTATTATCGTTCTTCTAGATACCAACAAATTTACAAAGATACATACGATCCTAAAAGATCTTTTCGACATATCAAAATATCTCTAGAAATACAAAAGTGCTTAGAAAATATATCGAAAATCTTCCAAGATATGATTTCGTACGACAAGAGATTCTCCTTAATGGGTATGCTCAACACGTGACCTCGTCCAATAAACCTACTAAGCCAACCCATTAAGCAAGCCTCTCTTCCAAAGACCTATTCCTTTGGTCCATTTGACCCAAATTCAAACCAACATAATCATAGTCCAACTAAGTATTTAAGACCACAAAATAAACCAGCTTAAATGAATAATTCATAAGTTAAATTGCCACTTGATAGCAGAGTCAAAAATGAACCTCACTGTTGAGCCAAAAATTGGACAAAGACATCACATAAATCAAAGTGAGAACATGGCATTACACTAGTGGCTTCACCATTAACCCAACCAAGAGAAGTGTCTTAGCATATACTGAATTGCATGATTTTTCCAATGTAATTCCAATAGAATATATGCTTGTCTGTGGGCATCACATTCTTTACTTGTGCGAGTTTGAATAATTCTTTGAGTTTGGACCGCTATCAATGGTGCTCGATCTAGTGGTATTTTTATGGAGATTCTGTCACTGTAGGATCTCTATTCAAGATCAATGCAATTCCTCTTCGACGGTTGTAGGATGGACGATCCCTTATAGGTGGTACGGTAGGATGGGTGGTACTGCTCAGATTGCTGCCAATCCTCCTAACTGCACGTGGGCCGGGCTTTGAGTGCGTGAAACTCATTACTACCTCGTCAGGGCGTTGAGACCATAGCATGTTCACAAAAGTGCCACACACAACTCCCTAATTAGAAGCTACTCGCTCTGTAGTGTTGTCACACAAGATAAGCACGCCGTCCGTCAGCTGGCCGGGCGAATCAAAGTTCTCTTTAGGCTAACTGTCTACCTAGTCAAGTGCAAAAAACACAGTGGAATTATGTAACGCATGCTGTTGGTGTATTTCCTACCCATGAGGAAAGAAGAGCGACAACAAGATTCAGATTTGACTGTTTACATCATAGGAGCTGATTACCCAAGAATTTTTTGGGAAAAAAGAAAAGATATCTCGGTAACGAAAATCATGAGACTGCATTGACGAGATCCAAGGGTGAACAACTCTCAAAAGAAATACCACCTGGAAGTCTGAGGGCCTTTAGTACCGTACTCTACCCGAGATCCAACAGCCTTAGCGCCTAGCGATGACCCCCCTTATTATCCCTTTCCTTTTTCCATTTAGCCTACTTCTTTGTTCCATTAGTCTAGGCGCTGAATGCCCTTAAGCGGTTTGCCTACCTTACCCTGAAAGGAAAGGAGACACTTTGTTCCGTTTTCGGGTTTACCGCTCCTTCCTTCTATTAGCTCCCGTCACCGTCCCGTGGGTTCGCTTGCCTCACTTTGTTCTCCTTCTCATTGCTCCCTTTGGTCGTCTCAGTTCGATTACTCCCTATCGGTCGCCTCACTCCTGTAAAGTAATGCTTTGTTCTCCTTACCGGCTCCTCACTGCGCTCGCTTCACCGTCCGCACGCTCGCTTTACCCTTGACCCTGTGCCGTTTCAAGCAAGCTTTCGCTTTTCTCCTAGCTTTCAACAACTTTCACTTTAGCTTTCAAAGGCGACCCTATGACGTTTCCATCATTGAAGTAGCCTTTCCTTGCCCTACCCTAAGAAAGAAGTCACTATCAAATTGCCCTACTTAAGTACCAAATGTGCGCTATGCCCGGTTACTCAACATATGTTTGCTATTGAAGGAAGTAGGGCTCCTATTGACCAAAGGTTCCTCGGTTTCATTTAGAATGAAAGTAGCTATGAAGCCCATGCGACCTCCCCTCCCCCCCTCGTATGGGTGAGGTGTTTGTGGGAACTTGGATACAAAGAATTCCTAAGATATTTATATAACAAAGGCTCGTAGTGTTCGGTATTTGACGAAGATTTTTCTATCAATAGATAGGAATGAGTCTTCGATATAGGGGATATGATCCATCTGCTCTTTCTCTCCCATCTTTTTCTTTTATTTTGGAACGTATGACGTAGCTAAGACCCTTCCAAGAATGTTTGAGCCTATGTTCAAACCAAAAACAACACCGGATCCCAAAAGGGGAATTCGAGAATGCGTGCGACGTTCAGATAAGGGAATGCTTCCCAAGCCACTAAAGGAAAGGCTCGACGAAGGGAGGGCGGGGTAAAGGCGCTCGAAGTCGACCGTTAGGGGGCCTACTCCGTAGTGACCGTTAGGCGCCCGAAGGCTAGCAAACCCACGGGACGGTGACCGTTAGGGAGGTAATGGAGATCAAGATGTCGATTTGTTTTTTATCGAAAACGAAGAAGGCAGAGGGCAGCATTCAGGCTTTGCATGCCCTTTTCTAACCGTTTCGGCACAGGAAAGTGCCGACAACAACATAAATAAAAGGGGTCCATGTGGTTGTTGCACCCGCCCACTGAGTAGGAGGTTCGATATCTACTACAAAAGAGAGAATCCACTTTATCTGCTAACTTCGTTCTCCTCCGCTAGGCAACGTGTGGAATGGCCGAGAGTGGACCCTTTTGGATATATAATCCAAGCCTGGAGTGGAGTTACATGAATAGCCGTATGAAGAAAAAAACTTTCACGTTCGGTTTAGAGAGCACTTTTTTGTTGAGAATTCCTCGTTTTCTTTTGTGTGAATTCCCCAGCGGCGAATTAAAAACTTATGGGGTCCTATCTATTTAATCTCTCGAGCCCTGAAGAAACCCCCCCTCCCCATCGGACTTAATATCTATTTTGACTCAATATATGTGGGCACCTGATATCTACGAGGTTTCACCCACCATGGTGACAATATTCTTTTCTATTGTGCCTAAAATCACTATTTCTGCAAATATGTCATGTCTTTCTATTGTTGGTTCCTATGGAGGTACATTGCAACAAATCTTCTTTTTATGCAACATTGTTTCTATGATCTTAGGAGCACTGGCCGCCATGGCCCAAACGTAAGTCAAAAAGACCTCTAGCTCATAGTTCGATTGGACATGCATGTTATGTTTGTACTGGTTTATCATATGGAACCATAGAAGGAATTCAATCACTGCTAATTGATATATTGATTTATGCATCAATGACGATAGATGCATTCGCCTCAGTTCCAACATTACGACAAATGTGAGTCAAATATATAGTAGATTTAGGCGCTCTAGCCAAAACAAATCCTATTTCGGCTATTATGGCCTTCTCTATTACAATGTTCTCATATGCATGAATACCCCCTTTAGCTGACTTTTGTAGCAAATTCTATTTGTTCTTCGCCGCTTTGGGTTGTGGGGCTTACTTCCTTGCCCCACTAGGAGTAGTGACTAGTGTTATAGGTCGTTGGGCGGCCGGAAGGTTGCCATGTGTAAGGTTGGGGGATCGAAGGACCGTCCGGACACGTAGCTTACCAAATCAGTTGCGGCACAGATGGAAATACATGCTACGAAAGACATGGTAGAGTCTTATACATCAATCGTAGACTCACTTCACTCGCCTTGTAATAGTCCACTCTCACTACAAGAGATGAACCTGGGCTTGGTGAATGGAAGTTGTCCTTAGGTGTAATAGGACTCCCATTTACTGCGCGCGAGCGTATACTGAGGTGCTTCCGATCGATTGTTGGAACGACACGAGCCTGACCGGGCCTCAATTCAGAGAGATCAAGGGACATAGGTGCTAATTCCCCATCTCATTTGGGGTGGAAAACGAATCGATATCTCGATGTGATATAGTCCTTTCCATTTTCCGTTGGGAAAGAATGGCGAAGTCTATCTGAACCGTCCAATAAAGAAATAAGAGTAGAGCAAAGCGCATATATATATATATATATATATTTGGTGTATCTTGTCCTAATTTTCAAGGTTCCCATGTCGGATTTGCCTTGGTGTCGCTATCCCCTTGTTGGTGCAACATAGGTTAGTTTTGAACTTTATATAGCTAGTAGAGTCTTTGAAACAATGGAAGATGTATATGTGAGATATTCAGTAATACAACAAAACAGATCAAATAGAGTGCCACTTTTGGGGAGGAGGAGAAAGAGAAAGAGAAAGAGAAAGAGAAAGGGGAGAAGATAGAGGAATCAACTGGAGTTTTATACACTAACACCATCTGACTGTTGACTTGACTTATACCCAGGCCTGGCCAGAATCATTTGTCAAATACACAATTGGAACCACGGCATTTGTTAAAGTTTCACTTGTGTAACCTACAAGGGCATTATGTCAGAACCCATCTGATAGTGTAAATTATACTTATTTCCTGCCAGAATCATTTATTGAACATCAATCTGTTCCACGCCAACCTTTACTTAAGCTATAGTGGTGGAAGTTCAAACAATTCAGTTTGACAGTTTCTGTTTGAATTCCTCTTAATTTTAATGAATATTAATTGAACATAACTACAATTCACTACTAAAGCATACAACTCCATCTACCTCTATCTTGCTCTCACCCTTCTCTTCTCCTTCCTGTACCTATGCATCTAGCCTCCACTATCTAATGGTACAAATATAGCTCTCAAGCCAATTCAAGTATATTTGGAAACCATATTCTACCTCAGTCTTACAAGCGCAAGTTTTGAAATTTGATTATTGGCTCAGTAAGAATACAAGTGTAGGTTTATTTTCCTTGCAGTTTGTGCCATAGTTACTATGTGTATGAAAGTGTGAATATTTGTGTACATTAGTTTGGCGGAATATCACATGGTAGTTCATGATATGCTTTTAACTAGTTAATGTAACTTAGTAGTTTGCTATCACTAGTATGGAACTTTATGGCCTCTATAGAAAATGTTGGACTTTTGTGCATATTTATAGGATTTTCCTTAAAAATGTTCAAGGTATTAGCATATAGTGATATGATATCTTTTGGATCACTCCTTCTCAAAGCCGAATTAGAAAGGCCCATACGTACTGGTTTCAGATGATACTTAAAAATATGTTCTAGAAGTGGAGTTTTTCATGATACAAGATCTTGTCTGAACTTCCTCAAGTATAATTGCAATTCCCTATAGTAACTTTTGTTATATTCTCTTCCATTTGATTCTTTCCTAATCCATAAAAATTTTGAGTGGTAATATCTTGTCCGTTCGAGGTGGATTTGTCTACTTGAAAGCTGGTCTACTGGGTTTTTGTGGCATATCTTACCTGTATTTGCCATGGTTGCCGCCGATCAGTTGAAGATTGATATCTAATTGATGGCTGATAGAATATCTCTGCACAATCCCTTATTGCGGATTGAAAGCTGGCGTACTAGCCTTTTGTGGTATCTTTTGCCTGCATTTGCCATTACTGGGGAATTTGGCACCAACTTGATTGAGAGGTGGCATTTAATTAATAGCTGATCAAATAAGTTCGAACAATCCTTTTGTTGTGCTTCTTGGCTTAGAGTCATACTCCATAGGCGATCCATGTGAAATGACGACGCTGATGATGTGCCTGCCTGTGCAGGCTGATGAACAGTCATGTGGTCTATTTGAAAATGATTCCTTTATGTTCCGTTCCATTTTAGTTACGAATCTATTGTACTTGCTTCTTTGTCAACAATAATTTCAAAATATCCATTTGGAGTTTTAAGCTGTCCAATCAATCCATGGAAAGATCATAAAGCCATGAACAACTGGTCTAAAAATCACATGAAGAAAGTTTACACAGAGTTATTGATATATTTAAATTAATGAAATATTAATCATTGTTGTCGTAGTTGATTTGTTTTTTCAATTTGAATATTCTTGACACATGCAGCAATTGAGGGATGGATTGTTTTGGTCACTGGAGTTCATGAAGAGGCACAAGAAGATGACCTCCACAATGCTTTTCGTGAATTTGGGCAGGTCAAAAATTTACATCTAAATCTTGACCGCCGTACTGGATTTGTCAAGGTAAGTGAGTTGCTTTCGTTTCAATTGTTTTGGAAGAGAGTGTGAATCAAGAATGTTCTAACAAGGCATTATAAACTCTAATGTGCTACTGCATGTTTTTTCATGTTTTTTTCTTTTTTTCTTTCTCACCTTGATTTCTTGATTTGATACATTCATCAAAGAATCATAATCAACACTATTAAGAATGTTTTCCATTTGTTGGGATTGCTGGTGCTGGGAATAGGATTATCTAAGAAGATAGACTGTTTGAGGCAGTCAAGATTGTCCTTTCTTAGCACTTCTGTTTCCTCTGAATTTATCTTTTACTCAATTTAAGTTTTAATTTGAATACTGTGTTTAAGTTTTAATTTGAATACTGTGTTTCATTTGTCGTATCAAGTTACAAACCCTACTTCACATTATTAAGACTAAGGAAACTTGTTGGATTGATGATGGTAGGAGTAAAATCCGAAGAAGATTCTGTTTGAGGTTGTCATGGTTTTTCTTTTCTTTAGCATTTGATGTTTGTTGTTTCCTTTCAATATGTCGTTTGTTAAAATTAAGTTTTACTAAGTTTCAACTTGAACACTGTATTGCCATATTAGGTTGTTGTAACACATTTACTTGAAATAAAATACTCAATGGCTACTATTGTAGGTGATGTTGAGTGTATAACATTGCGGGCAGGGTTCACCTGTGCCTCATTAGCTGAATTTCTATCATCCAAATTCCAGGGGCAAGAAATCTCGAGTAACTCATTTTCATCAATATTCATCCTCTTGTTCAGATATTTGAAGTTTGATGGCATGTCATACTCAATCCAGTAGTGTATTGTGAGAAATCTGTTTTTCAGATTTCTTTTGAATTCCTTCCTATTATAGGGATAACTATGAGTCTTTTCTTTTCACTTTATCTGCAGGTTACAATGTTTCAGAAACTAATTACCCTTGAGACAATGATTCTTGCATGCCTCCATTATTATTCTGTTACTGATAAAATTATATTCATAACCAACATAACTCTTCATTTTGAATTATACAACAAACTCATGGAATCTATGCTGACTATGCATAATCTTTCATCAATCATCTTTTGTGCTTTTGGATCGGATAAGTGCTATATCAGTTTGTTATCTTAAATGCTAACTGGTGTTTGGATCGGACATTTTCATGATACAGGGGTATGCATTGATTGAATATGAGAGCTATAATGAAGCACATGCTGCAATCACGACACTTAATGGAACTGAGCTCCTCACACAAACAATTTATGCTGATTGGGCATTTAGCAATGGGCCTTTCAAGCGAAGAAATACTAGGAGGAGGTAAACTTTAGTTATTCTCATAAACTGACTTTCCTAACTGAACACCTTTGGTCTTTTTTAGCGGAATGCTACCTTCATACTGAAAGTTTTACTTCAAATTACAGACTTTGTTTTGTACAAATCGGTTTTATTGAAAAAACCTTAATTCTTGTATAGTTTTTCAATTCTGCTCCAATGTTTTGGTTCCTCTAAGATGTTTCTCAGCCCTTGTTCCCTCGTGATATCCACTTAATTCTCTTGGTTTGCTGTTCTTTTAAGCTTTGGAATGATTGGTTTTTTTCTTACTGCTGCTATATATCTGGTGAGTGTACTCATTAATTTTCTTATGCTAATATCTAACACATGCTCTTTGGTTGTTGGTCTTATATGACTTCTGACCTTTGCTACTTTGTTCTGCTAGTGTGAAGCAGATGACTTCACTTATTTATTTATTTATTATTATTATTATTATTAGGGTTATTTAGTAGTAGGGTCTCGTATAATATTGTGATATTAGGGTTTGGGTCTCCAAAGTGTCCGACGTTAGTATATGGGTCTTAAAATTACTGTTCATAAGCCTACATGAACAGTAATTTTAAGACCTAAACTCTAATGCCGGACACTTTGGAGACCCAAACCCTAATATCACATATTATATGAGACCCTATGACTTCACTTCTGCTAGTTTACTTGTGTATTGTATCTTGTATCGTGTATCATATGATACAATAACTTCAGAAGTTTAGGCCTCTACTTCCAAATCTATATAGGAACATGATTTAAGACTATTTTATATAATTTTTCTATTTGTTTCATCATTACAAATCTATCTAGTTCCAAATCATGTTCTTTAGTATACATTACATGACTCGATTAAAAAAACGGATACTGCCTATATGTATCATATCGGATCAACCGACACGTAACGAAATGGTAGGATATCGTATCCTATCGTAAGATATGTATCATGTATCTTTAGATACGTATCGTGTATCATAAGATACCAACATAGCTCCCTTCTAACTATGGCTTCAGATTATTTTCCGTGTTCAAGAAATACTCTTGGGTCATTTTTCTAATCTGCTATGATAAATTGTACATTTTGTTCTTTTTCTGCAGAAACTGTAGTAGCATATCATTGTTTTATCATATGATATATAAATGTTGCTTTGCCATCCTGTCATTATGATGACAATATATAAATTTAAGTCAATTTTGAAATGGATAACCACCCCTAAAATGGATAAAAATAAACTAAGGATATACTACAAAGCATACCAATATGTCTAGCTATCTTTTTGTCCAAAGCAAAAACATAATAAACGAGCACATAAGATCTCTGCATTGCCCTCTCCATAAAGTGGTGGTAAGGCTGCATAAATCTTGAGTTTGGCAATCTCTAATTTCCTGCATTAATGGGAGCCTCGTGGGATTGAGACGCCTTTTTAAACAGGTAATTTGCTCTGACAAATTCTCGTGAACAAACCTTTTCACTATTATTGAGAATTTTGATCTGTATCCTTGCTTATTCCAATAAAGGAGTCAATTCCTAACAGGTGCTTCTTCACAGTTTAGTAGGTTGGTTAGCAACAGATATAGTGCTTTCTTCCATCCCCTGGATTTGGTGGTCATCAAGTCAGTTCTTTTTTCTCTCTTTATGAGTGCGAGATGCTGAAAAGACTCCAAAAACATTCTGACAATGGAACCTGCTCCCATAGTGGCAGATCCTTGGTTCCACCAATGTTGAGTGTGTCATGACATGATAAGGATGGGATGGTAGTTCAGAATAAATGTCACCATTTTATTCCCACTGTTTAACTTAAGATGCATTGTTTAATACCCTTTAGCCTGTAGTGCTTATCAGAGATTCTTAAGGCCTTAAGGGGAGGACGCAACTTGAAGTTCTCCCTTGAGAGGTGTCAAGCTGTATTTTGGGGTGACGTTTGAGTAGAGCATGTTGTGGATCCTCATATATCCTCTAACTGCACTCAACCTTTGAAGCCTTCAGGCATATACTTCTGACAGACTGTCAAGGTGAAGGTTCTCTTCCTGTGCCATAGCAATAAACAGATCTCTTTGTATTTCTATCACACAACAATAATAAAGTGTTAAATACCCTCCATCACGTGGCATCTTCTAATTTGATGTTGATACATCTTATAAATTTGTGATGTCCCACTTCCACAAGGAATGAGATACCCAGGGGGATACAATCTACTTAACGGAAGATCATATAAGATGTCTATCCCGATTGATATCCTCCGAGCCCATGAGATATCCGACCTCAATTTCCAATCCCATGGGTTTGCCATCCTTGTTTTTTGATGTCTCTTGCCTGTATATATGTGGCCTGGTAATAATTTTGGTTACTTGCTTAGCCATTATTGCCTTGTCTATTGGGCTAGCTTGAAAATATCAATACCCCCTTCTCCTTTGGTCTAGTAACTTCATCCACTCAACCAAGTATATGGTCTTGCCAGACTCTCCCCCTTTCTGAACTCCGATGCCAGTCCTTCTGCCCATGATGGTTTTTGGACCATCCATTGGTTAGGAAGGAGAGAGAGTGCAGGAAGAATCATTGTCAAGCCTAAGTGTTACTATTCCTATCAATGACAGTTGCTTAACCTTCATCCAGGAATGCATTGAAAGCTTGGATTGTGACGGAAGACAAGTTATTCTATGTTTTTTGTGTGTTTGCTTCTTGTTTTGCAGTTGCTTGTAGCTTTTGGTGGTAATGCTTGTGGACTTCGTATTTTGAAGGCCAGTACCCAACTTGTAGACATATATACGTTGTTTTTGTTAGACCCAGAATGGGCATCCATGAATACACCTGTTCCTGCGTTTGTGCCAACAGCTGCAAATTCGGTCCCCCTTTTGATGTCCACATATAATCAATAATCTTGGACACTCATAGGTTATATATAATTTATGTCATATTGATTCCAAGTTTTTCATTTCCAGTTTGTTGAAATACTTATTGATGCCTGATTGTAATATGGCTTTGTGCATCATCATAATAGATTGCCCTTTTCCCTCCAGATCGCCACGGGCTCACCGTTCAAGAAGTCCTCCAAGGAGGAGATACTGAGGTGGCTGTCTACGCTTCACAAGCAGAGGCAGGGTTTAGTGTGTTTGTAAGTTATGAGGTATGATTTACAAATGCAGGCTTGACCAAACAAAACATCTTTGGCTTCCCTCAGCTATACCACTGCCTGTACCTTTAGTTGTACTTATCATCGTCCTGTCCTTATTTAGTTATCAGTTTCATATGCAAACAATGTATGAATTCAAGCGTTTGTTCTACAACAGTTTATTTTTGTTTTCCTAGGAAGTGGGTGGAATTGTTTGTCTTTTGTGAATGCAAGTGCCATATTTTGTTTGCTGACCTGTTACTTGCTCAAACTCAAATCCATGTATTATTTCATTGTGGTGAAGAATCTTAATGATCTCGGTGAAATGCAGTTCAATTGCTCTAGTTTTTGTTGGATATAGATATTCTGGAACCTGGGTTAATTAATTGGTCATATTTTACTAGGATTCATTCATCTTGAGATCTACATACTGTGCCCGTATCGACATGGTACATTCAGATGAACTGAATCAAAGATGAACGTAACTTACATTCCAGAGGAGGATTTTCTTGAAATGATCTGATCTTATCTGAAGCCAAACTAGAATTATCTGTAATCTTTAAACCATTAGGCACACTGCTATGGTGAGGATTTTCTTGAAGAGAGAATTTTCTTGAAATGTAGCAGCACATAAAGGCTACCACGAAGGTTTGGAGACATAGGGGGTACTAAGAAATTTCTTATAACTTTTGAGACTTTTTTTTCATCTTGATCATCGATTTCAAATTTCACTGACATACAAGTAAACAACCATTACATAAACATGAATAGGTATTTTATAAAACAACTACATTAAATTAAGATAAAAGTTGAGAACTATGTTGACTTCTGGTTCTCATTTCAATTGGAATAAAATAAAATTGCATCATTTTAATCCTTCTTTGTGTCCAACCACCTTATCCACAGAGATCAAGTGATCCAGATCTTTAATAAGATAGTCCCATTTGTTATGAAAAATTATACTATTTCTTTCATACCATATGATCATAATATTCCCACCATCCCATGTTGGTTTATTGCTTGCTATAATATTGGTTGACCAGCATCAGTCCAACAAGATTCCAAATCTGGTGGAAAAGATAAGATTTGAAGCCTCTCTAAAGTCCCAAAAAGGATGTAAAAAAGAGCAACTAAAAGGCACGTTTGAGCATTTTCTGTCGGCATAAAATATACATAAGAAAGATGGAAAACCTTTCTCTTGAGATTATCAATAGTCTCCAACTTATTTTTGACACCAAAGCTACATCAAGATTTTTGCTTTTTAGTGGGACGTGTTGACCAAATTGGCTTAACATGAGGCCCGGTAGCTCCTGTTGAATTGATCTTGAGGTACATATTAGGGTATTTGAACCCGGCTATGAACTGGCCGGTCAACGCCGGTTTGGGTCAGTCCGGATCCGGTCAACGGGTTGGTCCGATCCGACCCACTATGAATACGGGTTCGAGCTGGGTTCGACAAAGCGGCACACAAGTTCGGGCTGGATCCGACAAAGTTGTCCAATAGTTCTACCCGGCTGAAAAATCGGTCCGAACTGGTTCAATCGCGAAAATCCGGATCGATCCGATCAACCCAGTCAGAACCCCAATGGGCCCCACTGCTATATATATATATATATATATATAGAGAGAGAGAGAGAATAAGGGAGGTGAGATGGCACCTCACTCTAAAAACAATGGTGGCGGTGACGTGGAACAATCCCAACAACACATTTCATAATTGACAATTTGCACTTAACCCCCTCCCCTCGTTTGTGTGGTTGAGATTGTGCCACATCACCGCCACCTTTGTTTTTAGAGTGAGGTGCCATCTCACCTCCCTTATTCTCTCTCTCTCTCTCTCTCTATATATATATATATATATATATATATATATATATATATATATATATATATATATATGGATAAATTACCAGAATACCTTTCTATTATAGCCATTTTGTTAAACATTGGAGGAATATTTTCGTAATTTACTGTCCTATATGTTTGGGAGATATTTTTACCAAAATACTTCCGTTATTATGGCTGTTTTATAGCCGTTTGAGGGATATTTTGGTCATTTTGTTGAAAATGACAAAAAAATCCTTATATAAACTATATCTTAGGGATATTAGGAATAATTTGGCACCCAAAAATTCCTATAAATAGGACATAATTTATCAAAATTAAACACAACAAATATTTTTCTCTTGCAATATTTAGAAGCAAACAAAATTTCAAAATTTTCTATAAATATGGCATAATTCATCAAAATTAACCACAATAAATTGTCATTGTATTTAAATTCTTATGAAAAAGATGATGATGTTTGTGGGTCGTATTTTCAATTTTAGAATTGTGGGAAAGACACAAAAATGTATCCTATACTTTTCTTTAGCACGTGATCTTCTAATGGTCCCAGTGTCCACGGTTGCATCGGAATATTATTTTAGTGCATGTTTAAGAATGCTAAGCAAGAAGAGAAGCACGATGCTGCCAGATATTTTAGAAGTCTACGTCTGAGTTCAAGATTGGGTTCATGTGGAAAAACGAACTCAACACTTAAAAGATGAAAGTGCCAACATAAATGGGCTGGACTTTCAATCTCTTACTTTGGACGACGCTACTAGAGGAGGAGGAGCTTAGTAATAAATCTGGACGGAAGACGGAAAACAAAAGAAAAGACTTGTATATTTTATTATAAATTTTATGTAAATAAAATATGAACTTTCATTCTTTTTGTTAGTTATAAAAAATGTTATATTAGATTAAAATTATAATCACAGTAATGAAATTATTTGAATTTTTTTCTTCTCAAATTTCAGTTTTTATTTTAATTTTTTTTCTAAACCAGGTCGGTCATGAACCGGCCCGGTTCGACCTGGCCCACCCCGATCGAACTCGGATCCGGACTGGGTTTCTTTCCTCACTTTTTCGGTCCGCCTGGCTAGGCCTCGTCTGGCCTGACTCTCCTCCGGGCTAAGTCCGGTCCGACCCAGGTCCGGTCAAAAGGGGTTCGGCCTAGCCCGGTCCGACCTAGTCCAATCCGACCCGGCTCGATACACACCTTGGGGGACATTGACAGATAGAATTAACCATGAATACACCATTCTGAGTTCAATTTCACTTTTTAATATTTGAATTTCTTGTGATAGTAGTAGCCATTAAGAGTGCACTTAGTGCAAATAACTCCTCTAAATGCTCATTTGTAATAGTTCTCCTTAGTTTTAAATTCCAACACCAAGAATCATTTCTCCAACAACCTTGCAAGGATACAAATGCATCACGATTTTCAGTAATTAAGAAAAGTATTGGGGGTAGCTCAGCTTCTTCCTCTTTTCATAGTTATATCTTACATGATAAATTTTATTTTTTTTAATAGACATAATAACTGTACTGTTAGGAGATACTTTGGCTTTGTTCAACGAGAGATTAAATTTTTTTTAGCTTATTCTATAATATCTCAATTGGATTATATTATTCATTCAATGGAACATGTTGTTGGATATTCAAATACTCTTGTATAATCCAAATATATTTCCCAAGTTTGATAATTGTGCCCTGATCACATTTAGGGCATGTTTGGTCTTTGAAACAATAAGAGCTCAAAGAATTTAATTAACTAGGAAGAACTTGTACGGTAGGAACCACATATTATTATTTCTTTGGGTTCTTGTTCTTGTATAACTAAGTTCCAATGTTTGGTGTTTAGAAAAGAAGGATAAAGTATGAAATAGATGGAGTTGGACCCACATTTTGTGAGAGGAGAGCCAAGTTCTTTAAAATCTATGCCATTTCAACTGAATTTTAGAGAGAGAATTTTTTTTTTTTATGTGTCAGGATGACATTGTCATGTTCTAGATCAAAAATACAAAAATCGGTGTATAACTCGGCTAACTATGCACTATAAAATTCTCTTGTACATCAAAGTATAAAAGACGAAAATGTTAGTTACATACCAATAGTCTCCGAGGTTCACGCGTGAATCCTAGTCACAAGAACTAAGAATAATCACATGTAATGAATAACAATAAGTCATCCTAAATGCTATAACATGATCATGAAATATCAATACAAAATGACCAGCTAGCAAAATATACAATACTATGTGATCATACAAATATTTGCAATCTACATATACAACCATGTTGCTTGTAGATGGGAACAAGCTCCCAGATTAGGGCCAACACATGTCCTTGGATAAACGTCAAAAGAATATACAATATGTACGAGTGGGTGAAGGGGAGATACCCAATCATGCTTAAGGACTGACGTCCTTCGGGTACGTGCCATCGAGAGAGATCCAGAAGATCCTCGAGCTCCGCTACAAGATCCGATCAAACAAAATCAAATGGGTCAACCCCAAATAGCAAGTACATACCACAAGGAATGCTCTAAGTAAGGTAGAAAATTAACACAAAGCAAAATGCAACAAAACACAAAGTGGACTAAGACCCAAAGGCTATTGATGGAGCAATAACCAACCTTACATCAAACAAGAACAAGAGGCTGGACACTTCCCCATGACGTTTTACGTGCCCAAGTCTGTCTCTAAACAATAACCAATAAATAACTGACAATAACATGTCGAGCCAACACAGTACCAATGCACTTGCTTGAGAATAGAAATGACAAAAAAGTAAATGAGACTAGAAAGCGATAATATTTGCTAGACAATTATCAATCATGGCCAAACATGACCTACATCTTAATAATATTAACTTACTAGGGTTATCATATTCTTATTTCTTAAAAATGCAAGTGTGAGCATCCATTCGCGTCACGCAATTATAGGAAACCATGGCTGACCAGAGCACAATCACACACAGTAATAGATCACAGTCACGAGTCCACGTGGACTACAAACCATGAATAAGATTGACAAAAATAAATAATCAACATGAGCTGAATTGAAATACATATACAGTTACATATAGATCGATGTATATATAACTAGAGAAAAATTAAATGAAGGTGCAAAAATGAAATACAATACTAATAGTAGAAGGTTGGAGAGAGACCAAGGACGTTAATCCACAATCCTGAATATAGGTTCACAGAAGGTCATAGGATAGTAGTTACCCTACATAAAATAAGAACAAGAAGACGATGATTACTGGACCTCTACCCGTTACACGAGCAAGAGATTCCTCGCATATTGTGCTTAATAACCTGAGATATCTTTCATGTGCTAATAATAGAATATAGTGTAGAAGCATGAAATTTTTTCAAGTTTATGCGTCCGAGTGCGCCTAAGGGCCTGATTCAATGAAAGGCCGCATACAACATATGAGACATCCACGAGGATCCTCAAGCTCAAGCAATGTTCGACCGAAGACAGTACTTCTAAGGTCCATGCGGCAGGGGGTAGTGAACTCTCTATGCGGCACACAACACTCCTTCATCCATGCGGAATATGCAGTGATCTTGAAGACATGCGACGAAGTTAGCCACGCGACAGGGGGCACTGAATTCTCTATGCGGCACACAACACTCCTTCGTCCATGTGGCATAGGCAGTAATCTTGAAGACATGTGAGGAAGTTAACCATGCGGCAGGCAAGCTAGCCGTAGGGTGTCACTTCCATCAGTCACAACTTTAGTGACTCCAACAACAACAATGGCTCTGAACGTATCGACTTTGACGCTGACAGTGGACGTCAGTGCTTACGTCACTGTCATGATTATCTTTGTCCGGATATAGCTGTGTAGTGCCACGTATACACACGACAAAGCCATCTATGCGTCAAGCTCCCCATGCGTCAAGATCTTCATGAGCCAAGCTCTCCATAAGTCAAGCTCCCCATGCGTCAAGCTCTCCATGAGCCAAGTTCTCCATGTGTCAATCTCCTTATGCATCATGGTCCTTATGCGTCTAAACGACCACAAGACCCGATCTCTATGAGGCTCAACCCCTATACGGTTTTATGCGGCCCTGTGCGACTATATCTTTCTATTACAACTGAAGAGATTCTCTATAACCAAGTGCATGCCACGTGTCAAGCTGACCAAGTCACGCACACTAGATGAGAACAAACTAGATCTTCAGTAATAACAGATCCTAACAAGATGCCACGTGGCAGCTCGGCAGTGACATGCGGTCACTGTTACAACTGTTCTGTTAAGAATGGGCATGTGGCAGCCCCAGAATCTATGCGTGCATAACATATGAGCGTCCATAGTTCGTCGGCATGATGGCTATAAATAGGAGGAACTCGGACGTTCCCAGGGTCCTCTTTTTAGAGACCACACACACATACATGGAGACAAACATACAAACAATCACAAGAGAGAGAACAGTAGAAAACATTCTCATTCTCTCGTCGGACAGTCAACAAAGTAAAGGAGTCACTACAGTACTCGATCTCCATCGTCACATTTCCCAGAATAAACAAATAATTGTACTTAGATTTTCTGTCTAGGATTTTTTTGTACTCTTTTGTTTGTTAAACACACAAAGTTTGTTTCGACTTTGGATTAATGGCAAACAAAATGGTGATCCTGCTGGAGAGTTCCTTCTTCTCTAATGAGAAGGTCGTGATGTAGTCCGATATGGCAAACTTGGTTCAACCCAGAAGATGCTGGTAGTATGTTTCGACCAGCAAGCTTTCGAGAAAATGCTTTCTAAAGGCAGCACGAGTCCTTCTCCAAAACTACCAAAGCCTAAGAAGACCCGTAGGACATGGGTAGCAAAGACCCGTAGGGCATGTGAGACGTCCCTTCCGGGGCACCACTGTGCCAACATCGTCATCAACTGCTGCTGTACTAAAGTAGCAGTACCTGCAAACATGCAGTCGATATTTCAACGACTGCAACCAAGGGCACCCATCTAGCAGCATACAAAAAAATATGTGCAAATACCAGAGGAGAAGGAGTTGTCCTTCGCCTCATGTTGTTCCACTTGGAGATCTCCCTCCATGAAGGGAGGCAAAAAGTCCAACATCTCCAACCCTCTACTCTCGGCCAATGTGTCAAAGAGACGAGTCTAAGGAAGGTAAGCAGCTTTTCCTACTGAAGGAGTATTCCTGGGCACCCGCTCGTAGATAAGATTGTCATCAACCAAGATGATTCCTTAAACTGGGTGTACCAATCCTCCAGAGCTCTATAATAATCCGTCATTCCAGGGAGACAGTGATTCTCAAGTGACAGACGCTGAGATTCCTGAGGGTAGTCACCCTCATCAAAGCAAAACAGCTTCCCACGCTGGGGGTAGTATTCCCTCCGAGTTCGAGAAAGATGCAATGATGTCTACCTTCCCTGGGGACAGTGTGACTCAAGGAGCAGAAGCAAAAAGAAAAGGGTCTACTACCCCATCCACCGCTCCCCATGTCATGAAAGTGTACATGACAGGGGAGGACAGCGAGGGCACCAACGATTTCCAACGTCTCGATGCTCTGGAGGCAATGGTACACACCATGAGCGCCATAATGCAGATTTTGGCCTAGGCGATACTAGAGATCAAGGCAAACATGGTCCCGCCACCCTCAGGGCCCGCAGTAACACTGCAAGACGGGGGTAGCAATCTTTCGGTAATCCACACTAACCCGTCATTTCGTGAGGACAATAATTCCCAGAAAATAGACAATGACAGGTCTGGGGGTAGTCACCCTCGACAAGTTAAAGCAGCTTCCAAAGCTGGGGGTAGCATTCCCTCCGAGTCTGAAGATGATGCAAAATTACCGGTCTTTCCTGAGGGCTGTACGACTCAAGAATCTGAAGCCCCAAAGCCAAATGAGACTTTCTCCTTCGATGACGACGACATCATTGAAATCTTCAACGTACTGATGAAGGAAAACAAACTTCGGCTACCAAACATCAGACGCCCTGAAGAGGATGATAAAGTCGATGACCCAAAGTATTGCCTCTTTCATCGGTACATCCATCATCCAACCAGAGACTACTATGTGTTGAAGAAGTGTATCCAGCAGCTGATCGATGCCAAGGTGCTCACCCTCGACTTCGAGGATAAGACGTTCATTGCGAACATAGTGTCCCTCCAATTCGACGATTTCCCAGTGACGAAAGCCCAGGACGGTGTCGTTTCGATCCCTAAGGCAACCATGGAGGACGTTAACTTTTTGCCAGCTCGCAACCAAGTAGCAGGCTTGGTACCACACATAACTCCAAGAGGTGAGGACATATGGGTTCACTCTGACATTGTTCAAGACCTGACACAACAAGTAGAACCTTCAATGATCAGGTCAAAAGGAATAAAATACAGCCCATGTCACATAATCTTTTTCTTAGAAAATGCAAATTGTAGACTTCGTATGCTCAGCGCAGCTTAATAAGTCTCCTTGTGCACAAAAGACAAGCCTCATATGACTCATCAACATTGAGGAGACAATGCTTCTTGACGTAAAAAATCCCCAGCAGCAGGAAGTGTGCCCCAACGAATTATGCATATACGCATAGCAGGTGGTGGTCCTCGACGTAATAAGCAATCGTGCACACATGACAGTGATCCTATGTACACAATTCAACCAACTCCTTTATGTGTACGGACACTGTTCCTTTACACCCGACTCCCCGTTCATCATAAGCCAAAGCATCAGTAGTATCCGGTCTAACAAATGATGAGCTGCCATAATTTTATTATTACAGCCAACAGTCACTCCGTCTTATACAGAAGATGGGCTATGATCTCCAGAAACCTGAAGGTCTGAATTTTGGTAAATGACGACGTATTCCTTTACAATCCGACAACTATTACAACATCACTTGCAGTGGGCTGGGATAAGAAGGTGCTAGCACGCATCGTCGCTCCAGCAAGACTGTAGTCCGTAAAGCTTGAGCTGCAGACTCTGTCCACAAACAAGAGCAGATCTGAACTTTTAATCAAGGACAATGTATTTTTGAACCCATCAAGGATAGTGTTTCCTTAATACTTTATCAAGGACCGTGTTTTCTCAATCTCACCAAGGACAATGTTTCCTCGATCCAACCTTTTATCAAGGACAGCATCTCCTCGATTCAACATTGCATACATGATCGCAAAGCCTAACGAAGATTTGCTAATGATGTCGATCAAGGGCAAATTCTTTAAAAAAAGTACTACGTTTAAGCTAGTACTTCCCCATCCCCAGCAGATTAATTCAAAATGTACAATATTTACATTTTGTTATCCCTAGCAAGTGCAAATGCATAAAGGGATTTGTGTCCCTCCACGATTTCTTGCCAAATCTATTATCTACGTTCAGGGCTCCTGAATACGCAACGGATAATGGATCCACCAAAAATTCTCCAGTGGAGCAGTTCTCGGGTCTAGCAAAATATTTTCGTTGAGACCACCCAAACTTGATTCCCTTCAGCAAAAAAAAGCGTGTCCTCGAAGCCCAGTCACTTCCAAGATATCTCATTTGCGATCCCCAGTCTGGATCAAAAATACCCCCCCCCCCAAGTAAGGTGGGATCACCCCAAGCAACAATTTACGTCCATATTACCTCTGAACTGTAATCCTGTCATTCTCCTCAGTATAGTGAATCTACCACCAAAAGAAGTCTATCACGTCCATATTACCTCTGATAACATCTTCATCTTCTAACTTGCTACCCGTACTCAATGTAAGTACACCAGGGATAGTAAGTCCCGAAGTTCACGTCCACATTACCTCTGAATTACTTTAATTTATTTTTTCCAGCAAATAAAAAGATGGTTCATGTCCATATTACCTCTGAACTACTTCTCTCTACTTTCCCAAGTAGAGTTAATCTATCACCACATGAAAACGGTCACATCCACATTACCTCCATCTTGTTTTATTTTATCCCTACAGAGTTTATCTTACTACGTCCATATTACCTCTAAGTAAGATATTTTCAGAACTTTGCCATATCCATATTACCTCTGAGTAACGTTATGTTCATCGAATTTCTACTATCACGTTCGTATAGCCCCTGATAGTGCCAGTCATTTCAGCTTATTATCCGTACTTAAGGTATCACACGGGTAATAAGTCCACAACCAAAGAGTTTACCATGTCCATATTATCTCTGAGCAAATATTCTTATTTATCGACTATCTATCGTCACGTCCATAATGCCTCTGATGGTGTCAGTTGTTTCAACTTGTCATCCATACTTATCTTTAAGTACGCCAAGGATGATAAGTCCATAAAAACTCCCCAATAAAATTATCTCAAAACAATCATGTCCATATTACCTCTGAAACTCCAGTCCCACAGAAGTTTATTTTACCATGTCCACACCACCTCTACGTAAGATACTTCTTATGGAATTCCAAGTTAGAGAAGTTTCCACGTCCATGTTACCTTTGAGCAAACATCCCTCCAAGCAGTCTGCTATCATGTTGTTCTAGACCCCTGATAGTGTCATTCAATTCAACTTATTATCCGTACCAAATCTTAGGTACACCATGGGTAATAAGTCTAACAAAATTCCCCAGTAGAATGTCCCAAGAGAATGGAATGTTCTACCACGTCCATATCACCTCTAGTAGGATATTCATTCCCATATCAAAGGCCTTTTCCATGATTCTTTCAAAGTGTTTCAAAACTTGTTCATGTTTTAAAAAATTTGAAGGGGTCTTGTAGAAGCATGAAATTATTTCAAGTTTATGCGCCCAAGCAGCCATGCGCCTAAGGGCCCGATTCAGTGAAAGTCAGTCCGCATACAGCGTAGGAGGCATCTACGAGGCAGTGATCCTCAAGCCCAGGCAATGTTCGACCAAAGACAGTGCTTCTAAGGTCCATGCGGCAGGGGCTAGTGAACTCTCCATGCGAAACACAACACTCCTTCGTCCATGCGGCACATGCAGTGATCTTGAAGACATGCGACAAAGTTAGCCATGCGGTAGGGGGCAGTGAACTCTCTATGCGGCACACAGCACTCCTTCGTCCATGGGGCACAGGCAGTGATCTTGAAGACACGCGACAAAGTTAACCATGCGACAGACAAGCTAGCCGCAGGTGTCACTTCCATCAGTCACAACTTTAATGAATCTAAAAGAAATAATGGCTTTGAACGTATCAAATTTGGCACTGACAGTAGACGTTAGTGCTTACGTCACTATCATGATTACCTTTATCCGGATATAGCTGTGCAATGCCACTTATACACATGACAAAGCCATATATGCGTCAAGCTCTCCATGCGTCAAGATCTTCATGACCCAAGCTCTCCACGAGTCAAGCTCCCTATGCGTCCTGGTCCTTATGCGTCTAAGGACCATAAGACCCAATCTCTATGAGGCTCAGCCCCTATGCGGTTCAGTCTTTATGCGGCCTTGTGTGACTAAATCTTTCTGTTACAACTGAAGATATTCTCTATAACCAAGTGCAGGCCACGTGTTAAGTTGACCAAGTCACACACACAAGATGAGAACAAACCAGATCTTCAGTGATAGCAGATCCCAACAAGACACCATATGGCATCTCGGTCGTGACATGAGTTCACAGTTACAACTGTTATGCTAAGAATGGGCATGTGGCAGCCCCGAAATCTATGCGCCCTTAACATATGCCCGTGCATAGCCCGTCAGCATGATGGCTATAAATAGGAAAAAATCAAACATTCCCAGGGTCCTCTTTTTAGAGACCATACACGCATAGGAAGACATACATACATACTAGCACAAGAGAGAGAACAATAGAAAGCATTCTCATTCCCTCGTCGGACCGTCAACGGAGTAAAAGAGTCACTACAGTACTTGATCTCCATCGTCACATTCCCCAGAATAAAAAAAACAATTGTACTTAGATTTTTTGTTTAGGATTTTTTTGTACTCTTTTGTTTATTAAACACACAAAGTTTGTTTCGACTTTGGATCAATGAAAAACAAGGTGGCGACTCTGCTGGAGAGTTTCTTCTCCTCTAATGAGATGATCGTGATGCAGTCCGACACGACGAAGCTGGGTTCAACCCAGAAGATGCTGGTAGTACGCTTCGACCAGCAAACTTTCAAAAAAATAACTTTCTGAAGGCAGCGCGAGTCATTCTCCAAGGCTACGAAAGCCTAAGAAGACCCGCAAGACATGGGTGCAAAGGCCGCTGTGTCTCGCCCAACTTCGGAGCATGCGCTTCCTGTCTCTCTCTCTGTTGCTGAGGGCGCACATCATGCATCCACCCAGGCAGTCCCTGTCCATGCGGCAGCCGTGCCTGAGGAGAAGACTGCTCAGCACTCGAGCTCTGGCAAAAAAAAAATACTACAATGTAGAAACTTGGGTGTTGATGCACTGTCCATGCGCCCACAGTAAGGGACGCACAAGAAGAAGCATGCGGCATCAAACTCCAGGCGTAGAAGGACAGCTGCATGGGGATCAAGAAATGAGAAATATTATGGAGATCACATTGCATTCATTTAATTTCAGATTTTTATTACCACACATATTATGTTTGTGCACAAGGTTTGGTTCCTCAAATGCTACCAGGGCCACGGGGACCGTATCGACCTAGGAGGAATGATGAAAATGCATTCTCCCTACCATGAGAATAGGCACATTTATCTTCTTTGAGTGAAAATAAGAGTACAAGCGCATGGCTTCTTGAGAGAAGAAGGGCACGTGTATTAGAGTCCTCCAGTAAGGCTCACTATACCTGTATCAGAGATGCCGTAATACCATAGATAGTCCAAAATAGTTTGTCATCAGTGACCGTCATATAATTAGGCCGTATACTAATAACAACGACCCTGCAGGCTTAACCAATTTGATGCATGGACGATCTTGTGATACTTATAGTATGATATATAATTTTTATTTTACAAGAATGGAAAAGTCAGATATGGGTAAGATGTCACTGTATAAGTGATGAGTTTATATTATATATTACACAGCTAATAATGAATTGTTAATAAACCTTGTCACGTCCCAGTACCGAAATACGGAGACGGATATGACCAGCTCCCCCGTACAAGGTATAAAATGTCGTATGAAGGTCACGACTGTAGAAAGATAAGGGATGCATGCTACGATCAAGTCGCCTAGGGTCACACATAATATCTATTGTCTCAATCAATCAAACGAGAAGCAGTAAACATAGAACATGTATGATAAAGCAGAAATATATCCCAAATACTCTGTCAAAATGTTCTAGAAACTATCTGTACAAAAAGAGGAGCTAGCTGAGTAACAAAAGTACATGACCGTGATCAGCTGCAGTATGATTAATTACAATCATATAAAGGAAGCTAATGTCCAGACATGCCGGCTAGCAGGTGTCGATGGCTAAACCCCCAAACGAGTAAAATATACAATAACGAGCAGGGAAGAAGAAACCCACTCATGTCCCTCAATGACCATCCGTCTGGTACGCGCCATTATTCAGGGAAAAGAAATCTGGATCCTCGGGTGCTGGCTTTAAATCTGACCATGAAAAACTAGTCGGGTTAGACCCCAAATAGCAAGTACCACAAAGGAAGCAGGAATGAAAAAAAAGAAGGCAATATATATATATATATATATATAATTCTATCTCGTAGTTCGGCCCATAGCCTATCGTGATATAATGATCTAGTCCTACAACCAAACAAGGATACGGGTTAGACCACCACACCATGATAGGCCATGTCCTTAGGCTACTTAATAGAAGATACAATAGATAATCAAGTTTAGTTACATAATCGGCCAATCATTTATACGGTTTGCTAGGTGGATCCTGGGTTATCCCAGAATTAATGCATATAATAGGAATCCTCAGATCGAACCATGTGCTAGCAGGGCTAGCCGAGCCATGAATCGCCGTATAGCACATAGTATTATGCAACCATCCCTTGTAAGGCCACCGTGCTAAGATCACATAGAATACATAATACGATATAGTATTCGGATATTGAATCCACTAATGAGGATTTAAACACTATCCATGGGGCCAGCCTGCACTCCCCAGACAAATATTTTAGGGTGACTAGTTAAGCACGATCTCAGAATTTCGTCCCTCACAATGTTCTACAAGTTTTGCTTGCCTAGTTAACCCTACTATTAATTGGAATCTCATGGCGTGGTCACATGATATTTCCCTTATATGTAGTACTGCAGTACGACCATGCTAGATACAATCTACTTTGTCAATTGATAGTTCAATTTGGCTTCAT
Organism: Iris macrosiphon; assembly: GCA_036927795.1. Taxonomy (NCBI): domain Eukaryota; kingdom Viridiplantae; phylum Streptophyta; class Magnoliopsida; order Asparagales; family Iridaceae; genus Iris; species Iris macrosiphon. Next base: position 27,839,490 of record JAYESA010000004.1, on the reverse strand, counting down.
CCGAGCGTGATGCAACAATCAAATAATTTCTAGCTACGCTTGGCTATTGACTAACTGTCATGTCCATGCTGGAGAAGTAATATAGCATAACATGTCACGTAGGATATGGGGCAACTCGGTGCACACCCATAACATGTAACACATAGCACGTATCAAGATATGTTGTACCTCAGTGCACATGTAACACATAACACGTAAGAATGCATAACAAGTAGTAAATGCATCATCACATATACGAGTAGTCGAGTCAAGTTACCAATCATTGGTCATTCATATGAGTTCTAGCACATCGCAACACATAGGTCATGTCGTGCACATGGGTACACGTAGTCACTTGGCACATGGTCTAGTTCTGTACATAGTCGGGTCAGGCATATAGTCAGGTTAGACACATGGTCACTTAGTTCACATACACTTACAATCATCAAGAACATACATGAAATCACAAAATCTAATAAAATATCCAAACCAAGGAAAATTAATAAAATGTGTGCATAGGACCACATAAAAATCAGGGACGCATAGGGATCAGGGACGCATAGGAGATTAGGGGAACATCGGCGAGGCAAAGTCCTCTCATCGGGACAAGTGTTAAGTGACAGAAAATGAATGCAAATAGGAGAAGTGACTGATGTGACAAGCCAATAGTGTGTGTGTCAGAGAAAAGACAAAGTAATGAAAAATCGTAAAGAGTCACGAAAGTCGTGCAGAGTCATTCATCAAAACAAGAGACGTATAGCACTCTGTCGCATAGTCATCTGGGCGCATGAACTCTGAGCCGTATAGATTCTTGGCCTTAGTGAAATTTCATGCATTCATTGTTCTATGCGTCCGACTTTCGAACGCATGTACAGAGCAGTTATACGCCCAACAAGATAGGCGCATACAGAAACATGCTGCATAGAAGTGTGCCGTCGCATGAGACTCCATCGTCCCAGAACAGCACAAACTCCATGGAAAAAGCTCCAAAATCCAAAAACTTATTTTTTCATAAAATTTTTCATTTTAACTCCAAATCACGTGAACCAAAAGCCAAAACGCTTGAAATTGAATGCTCAATCACATGGAATAACTGGTTTTCTAAAATACCAAGTTTAAGTGGATAAAAAAAAAACTCATGGAACCCATGAAAACCCTTAACTAGAAATGCAGATCTACTCAAATACACCCATCAAAACCAAAAACTCAAAGTACTAAACATGCTTAGAAACTCATGGCACACATTTTAGACTAATAATATACAAGCAAAACCAAAAAAATAAAAATGCCATGTTTTTTCATTCTCAAGCAAGATGTACTTGCCTAAATGAAGAAGAAAGAGAAGAAAAGTGAAGAATGAGGGAAGAGAGAGAAATATGATGGCTTATATAGCTAGGGCTTGAGGTTTAGACCATAGGTTCAAACCATGACAAAACCCAACCACACTATAAACCATGAACCAAGTTGAACCAAAGAATGGATCTAGTCTCTGTGGTGCCCCGTTCCCCCTATTCGGGTAGCGCGGCTAAGAAATACTTTCGGTATCGTTCGATTAGGATAGATTGAATCAAGAACTTTTTCTCGTTATAGATTGGCTTCTTTGGAATCAATTCTCATATTCGGTGGACCGTGTCCCAAGGACATACTAAGCGGCAGAGTCAAGAGGGACCTCTCCGCTGTAAGTTTTTTGCCTAGTTTTCGCTGTCGTATTGTTGCTTTCGTGCTTTCGAGTTGGTTTTCGAGTTGCATTTTCTTGAACGATTTAATGGATTTTATTGCTTTCGTTCATTGAACTGTGCTTTCATTTTGAGCTTGGAAAAAAGGAGTGGAAGCATTGATCAGCTGTTTGTGGCAATACAGGTGATCGTGCAGTTGGCATCGCACGAGCGGAGTCTTGAAGAACCTCTTTCCTTTTCTCTCTCCACCAACTTGTGAGTGGCTATAATTCGATTAGTTTATCTTTCTTCCAAGCCGTCATACCAAATAGTCTTTCTCTGTTGATTGTTCTGATCAAATGATACCATAACAACTAAAAGATGTCAAGATAACATAGAATAGACTTGGATTACTTTATGCTTGTCCATCAACTTATGAACGGTTACCTTACTGCATGCTAGTTTGCTTAGAATATTCTTTCATCGTACTTTAATTCTAGTTAGAATATATTCTTCTATTATTGTGCTATGTATAAAACACACTTGACTGTGGAATAAACTGATCAGGAAGACTATACAAAACAGATCATGCCATATTACTTGTCTCATGCTTGTGTTGCCTTGAACTGCATCATTTGGTAACTTAGTTTTATACTTTGCTTGGTCACGGAAAACTTGTGCACAAGGTTTTTTAGTTCTTGCGGACGATTGCTGGGATACTGACACTGATCCGATCCGGACGAAATATCATGATAGTCTCTCGAGCGGGCAAAATGGCATGCGATGCTTCAAGTTTCTAGCATTGCACACCATTCTCGCCCAAGACTATAACTCGTCCTCTATGGTATAATGCCAGTGACCTCTATGTATATTTCAACTGTGCAAGCTAACTATATCTTCGTGGTAGGGAAGGTCATGGTAAGTGTTGTACAGGTGGTTCAGATGGGCAGGTAAAAGTCACCGAACGGTGGCATGTTCATTTCAGTCAATTTTTATATCCATTGCTTGCTTGTAACTTGAACTAAGGCAAGATAGCTAGACCACATAATAACCACATAATAACTTGTATGCTTCATATAAATAACGTGTTGATTGGTATAGTTGGATTAGCTTGCCTTCACTAGTGTATTTTGATGTACTGATCCTCGTTGTAACAGGTTCTCCGTGCCAAGGCGACCTTGCAAGGAGTTAAGACGTCTTTTCAATCCAGTCCACCTACCGGTACGCCCTGTCCGTGACTTTTTTGAAGCGTGTTTGAAGTTCCAGAAGCTCGTGCACATATTCTATGTAGCTCCGTAACAAGGCGATAGCTTCGCCCGAAGGCGTCTATAGCTTTTGATGTTTTAGTAAAATGATGTAATATATCAAACGACTATCTCATTTTGCATCCTCTTTTGTAAGCCCGTGTGACAATTTTTTGTACTTGTTCAACAGTTTGTAAATGATGTTCAATATCAATAAAGAGAACTTTTCCTTGTTTCAATATTGTGTTCAATTATCTGCGTACTCTGAATACGTGCTCGTTATATCAAATACCTTGGCCTTGTGCATTGCACAACCTAGGCATGCATGACATCATGTCCGGGGGATGACTATCGATTCCAAAAAATTGGGGCGTGAATATATTGGTATCAGATTATGGCTTCAAGTTCCTTGACCCTCGTGTCAAAAAAGTTTCTTTAACAATCAGTTTCCTATGCGAACTCTTGAACTTGTTCGGCCAAAAAGAGATACGTTCCATACAGTGAGTCTATAATATGTTATGAGACTTATGCAAGTTACTTTATTTTAAAGGAATGACTCAAGCGCAAGCATCAGCGCTAGCACAAGGAGAGGTACAAGCATAGAAAAGTAGTTCCAGCACCTCAAAAAGTTCCAAAAGCCAGCGATCTTTGCCCCCTGTCGATTCGATTGAGCGAATAATGTGGATGCTTGAGGAGAGCCAACATAGGAATGAGGCTCGTCATGAGCGAGCCAAAAAGTGGGCGAAAGGTCGTCAGAGCAAGTTCAAAAGCAATCTTGAAGTCCAATTTACAGTCCAACAGAAACAGGTAGTTGTCCTGCAGCAAATCATTCAGACCTTATCATCCAACCATTCTGCAACGACAACAGCGGTACCGGTGGAGCGACCCACGCCTGAAGTCAAAATACTTCAAACTCCAAAGAAGAAGGATGTGACTACCTTCAACTTTGCCGACTTCAAGAAGGTCTGCAACACGTCTTTCAGAGGGACTGTGGATCCGGTCGTGGCTTTAGATTGGTTAGCAAAACTTGAGGATCACTATAAACTTCTTGAGGTACCTGAGGAGAAGCGAGTTGCGTGTGCCCAACTACAGCTCCGTTTGAACGTGCACGATTGGTGGGACGTGCATTGTAGATCTCTCTCCGTAGATATGATGATGAGACAATTGCGTGGGCTACCTTCCATAGCGTGTTTGAAGAGGAGTTCATACCCCCTCCCATTCGTCGGCAAAAGGAGAACGAGTTCGTGCAGCTTCGACAAGGTAATATGACAGTGAAGCAGTACTCCATCGAATTCAATCGGCTCGCCAAGTTTGCAAGCTCCTACCTACCTGATACGGTGAGTCATGCAAAATAATTTGAAGGCGGCCTACGACCTGCCATCCATGCACACGTGGTTATTCTCCAATATCAGACAATTCAGAAAGTTCTTAACCATGCCCTTTCCCTCGAACCACAGTATCCTTCATTTTCTGTCGGTGTTGTGCATACTTTCAATCATAAGTGTCACTACCACATTCTAAAAATAGGGGTATTTTTGAATTTTTATATATTATAAATATTGCGTGTATTTATTTTAAATAATTGCATGACATTTATTTATATTTAATAGCCGTAATTTTATTTAATTGTTGCGCCTTACCGTTGCTTCGGTATTTAGAGCGCTACCCTAGCTTTTGCCTTCCAACAAATTTCACATCTTTGTCCTAGACATGTCTGCCTTCCATTCTGATCTTTGTGTAACTCATAATCATGCTTTCTTGTGCTTCATTTTAGTCGCACAATATTTGTCACAGACATTATTATTTAATTTTGAATAAATTCGACTTTTGCATCGTTGTGCGTTCCAATCAAAATTGGAGACACAATCTCGACCCATTTCGTGTAACCCAAATTAGGATAATATTATATTCTGAGTCTACTTCATTCATGACACTTCCGTCCCACTTAATTTCAGTCCCATGTACTTCTAATTTATTTTAGAACACCAATTATATTAATTTTTAATTAAATTAAATCATAAACCCAACTTTGTGCAATTTTTCCAATTGTTGGGCACTTTTGTGCAAAAGTGTATTAAGATGTCCACCCCGTTGGACACAACACATAAATAAATCCATTTCTCCTTCATGTATATTTTTTCATAATTTTTGGAAGTGTGTAATTCAACATCAACCTCCTTGAACCATGGCCCTCCAAACCTTGAACCAATACAATCCTAGCAATTCATTTTGAACCCATTTGAATCATGGCCCTTGAAATCCTACATGAGAAGGCCCAATCCTAAGAGGGGTTGACCAAGCCCTAATTCTAGGTTAACCCAATGCATTACACATATATAAATATTTATTTTTCCCTTTCTTTTATTTTCCTTCAACCAAAACCAAACTTCCCAGCCGACTTTATTTCCTCTTCTCCTTCCTGTTCATTTTCTTCCTTCCATCTCCACCCGAGCAGCACCCGCCGACCTCCGACCGTCGGAGACGACCCACTCGACCGGAACCGACCCCGAGCACCTGCACTCGCCATCCCCGACCACTGAACGCCTGTCGACTCCCCGCTGAAGCCCCCACGACGACCCCCGCCTCTCCTCGAACTCGCCAGCCGACCAGGCACCCGATGAACCGCCGTGACCTCGCCTGAAGCCGATCCTCCTCCATGTTCTCTTTCTCTCCTCATCCTCCTCCCCTCGGCTTCCCTGTTCCCGCTCGCCTTCCTCGACCTCTTCCACCGGCCAGCAGAATCACCACTGCTACCTCCGATCACCGCTGTTCTCCTCCTCCCTCGCCTGAACGACGCCCCGGAGCACCGCCCATATCGCCTTCGTCCCCTCCATGTTCTCTTTCTTCCCTCCTTTGCCTGAGCACTTCCAGCCCGTCGACGTCTTTCAACCACCCGCGTTGCCAACGCCGGAAGCCTGCACCGATCAGCCTCGAGCCTGAAGCCCGACACCACCCGCTGCTCATCCCGTTCTCCCCTTGACTGGACTCGATAGCCTCGCCTTCGTCATTAGCATAATCATCTTAATCATCATCGCCATTATCATCATTATCCCCCTCATAATCACCATCATCATCGTCGCCGTAGTCGTAACCATTGTCATCGTCATCGGCGTCATCGTCGTCGTCATCGTCGACGTGTCCCATCTCGCCGGAGACGGACCACCGTAGCCTCCCTCGACTCTGTGCATGCCCGTGCAGGTTCGTTCCTGCCCTCCTTCATGATTGTATGAACGTATTAGCATACGTATTGGTATATGTTTAAATGTATATTGGTATATATTTAAATGTATATTGGTATATATATATAGTAAATTTCTTAAATTAGTATATATATACATATGTATATGTATTGTATATGTATTCCCTAGTATACGTTTAATATGTATATATATATATATATATATATATATATATATATATATATATATATATATATATATATATATATATATATATATAGTATAAATTCAATTAGTGTATATCTATTACATAGGTAATTAATAAGTATTAATGATATATGCTAGATAATAATATGTATATTTATATATGTACTAGGTGACCCGAGTGTAATTACGGATACCCCGTAGTTACATTGAACTGTGACCATGTAATATGTTAGCAGACTGCCATATGTACACTGACGTACTGGCGAGACCCGTATCATTTTGACTGTCTATTTTGCACAACAATTACAGATGCGACACCCGCGCAATGAGACGCGCACTTGACCCTAGTTGACCAGTATCATACCTAGCGTAGCCCTGAGTTCATTATATTTATGATTGTATGGTAGTATAATGTCTGATGTAATATTATATTAAATGCTGTCTTTAGGACTGTTGGATTTTCAGACAAGATTCGGAAATAGACATTGATATTGCCAGCTAAGGACCACAGGCGAGTACATTCTCTGATAGTTTCTTATTTATGATATCCTCTATGTTCATTTTATCTAGTGTAAATATCTATATTTTTCGACACGATGGTTACACGGATTGGTAAATCCGGATCTCGTCATGAGATGTTATTCCTTGTATATGGTGTATCTTGTACAAGTCTTGTTTCATTATTTATCTTGTGCATGTACAGACACTGATTCTCGGGGAGACTAGCTACCTTCCTAGAGAATCCCGTGCCATAGCGTACCATGGTTGGATCTACTATACCAGTCGGGGGTTGGGGAGTATTTTAGTGTAGATATGTGATCATACCCTTCATGTACAAGTCTTGTTCACATGTTAGTGTTGGTCATACACCGCACGTATGACTAGCCAGGCCATTATTCCTGTACAAGTTCCCAAGCCGATCACATGTTAAAGCTAGTACTCACACACTTAGTCATTAGTATTCTTGTTCATTGACATATCGTTTATTCTCATATTTATTTCCAGTATTTCCTTTATTGCGCATCTCTTGTACATGTATATGCATCTTGAATATTTTTATCTAGTTACTGCTATATAGTTTATATCATTGATGTAGAACTGCTGTTAGAGATGTACTTTGCTCCATTCCTGACTGGATATTTTTTTCCAGACTGTGACATAGAGGACTTGTTACCAGCATACTTGGAGATTGGATATTATTGATTGCAGGTTAGACTATTTATTGTTGTTTAGACTTGTCTTGTATTCCATATTATATTATGATATCTGCGTCTCCTTATGGAGTTGGATATTCGTGAGAGATTGATTAGATAGAGTATTGACCTAGACAACGTTCTACCGCCGATGCTGCGGCGTAGGCTGGACGTACCCACGTACTCGTGCCCCTATACCAGGTGCGGGTCGTGACAATAAGCACCCTAGAAATGTGGGAGGAAACACTCCTCCAAAGCGTCCAAATAATGGCGGTCAACCGAAAGGAAATTCAGGACAAACCTACTCATACTGAAAGAAGCCAGGGCACACGGTCGACAACTTCCACCGAAAGAACGCGTTATGCCTCATTTGTGGTGATTCAAACCATATGATGGGTAATTATCCACATTCCTCTCATCGCCATCCTCAACAACAAAATCCTGCTGCAGTGACTCAAGTAAATCTAGCCACACCGTAACAAGATCGTCGTCAAGATCTAGGCCGGGTGTTCTCTTTGACACGGGAAGAATCCCTCGCTTTGGACACCGTTGTATCAGGTATATTGCTTTTCAATAATGTACCTGCTCACGTACTATTTAATTCTGGTGCTACACATAGTTTTATATGCATGAATTTTATCGTGGAGAACAAGCTAGAAATGATACCGTTATATCTAGACCTTAGTGTTAGCACCTCATCGGACACAAAAATATCTGTTCGTTCAGTATGTCAGAACGGTTATATCTGTATCAGAGAAAGAAAACTGTCACTCGATCTGTTAGTACTAGATATTCAGGATTATGATATTATCTTGGGAATGGATTGGCTCGGTGCTTGCTCGTCTACTATCGAATGTGCGAAAAAATGGGTCATCTTTCGTCTTCCAAGAGTGGCCGAATTCTTGTACACAAGTGGTTCAGCGACAGAAGCGTCGAAGACCTGCATGGTAATTTTTGCAATGTCAGCTCGACGGATGCTACACTCTGGATACGAGGGATACTTATCTTTGGTTTGAGACATGCGGCGAGATTGTGCAAATGTCGAGTCTTCTTCCGTTGTGGCGGAATTCCCTTATGTGTTCCCGAACGAACTACCTGGTATACCACTCGACTGAGAGATCGAGTTCACCATCGATACCTTCCCAAATACCTGATCGATTTCCAATGCTCCGTACCAAATGGCTCCTGCAGAACTAAATGAGTTAAAGTGTCAACTACAGGAGCTGCTTGACCATGGGTACATCCATCTGAGCGTGTCTCCTTGGGGCGCGCATGTGTTGTTTGTGAAGAAGAAAGATAAGACGTTGTGGCTCTGCATAGACTACCGAAAACTAAATAAGGCCACCATCCGGAACAAGTATTCCCTGCCCAGGATCGATGACCTATTTGATTAATTGCAAGGGGCATCGGTGTTTTCAAAGATAGACCTTCTCTCTGTCTACCACCAATTGAAGATCAAGCCCGAGGATGTGCCGAATTCAGCATTTCGCACCCGTTATGGCCATTATGAGTTTTCTTTTATGCCATTCAGACTGATGAATGCTCCTGCCGTATTCATTGATTTGATGAACTGTGTCTTCCGACTATTCCTTGATAAGTTCGTGGTGGTATTCATAGAAGATATCTTAGTGTACTCGAAGAGTAGAGAAGAACACACAGGACACCTGCGGATGGTGCTTCAAACTCTATGAGACAATCAGTTGTACGCGAAGCTGAGTAAGTACAAATTCTGGTTGGACATCATATCTTTCCTCGGGTACGTCATTTCTGCGGAGGGTATTTCAGTCGATCCCAAGAAAGTCGAATCCATCGTGGAGTGGAATAGACATGAGTCGGCTAGCGATATTCGAAGCTTTCTTGGTCTAGCGGGCTACTACAGAAGATTCGTCAAAGATTTTTTAAGGATCGCTTCACCTCTGACTTATCTCACTGGAAAGTAGGTAACGTTCGCGTGGTCAGACAACTGTGAAGCTTCATTCATAGAATTAAAGTGACGTCTCATCTTAGCACCGATTCTTATAATCCCAGACGGGCCCGATAATTTTCAGATTTATAGCGATACTTTAGGAAAGGGCTTGGGATGTGTCCTTATGCAAAGGGGCAAGGTGATAGCCTATGCATCAAGGCAATTAAAGCCTCACGAAAAAAATTATCCGACACATGATCTAGAACTGGAAGCAATAGTGTTCACGTTGAAGTTATGGAGGCATTACCTCTATGGCGTACCGGATAAAATTTTTACGGATCATAAAAGCCTCAAGTACCTCTGTACTCAAAAGGATATGAATCAGCGACAATGACGTTGGATCGAACTCCTTAACGACTTTGATTTGTTGATTAGATATACCCCGGGCAAGGGCAACGTTGTAGCTGATGCACTGAGTCGAGTGTTTGCAGGGAGCTTAGCTATCGACGACAGGCTGAAAAGGGATCTAGAAAGTTTGGGCATTACACTCTGAATCAGATACAAATGGGCACAGTTGGCTTAGTTATGCCTTGAACCGGACCTATTGGAGAAAGTTAAATCCGCTCAGAAGGATGACCTATTCCTAGAAAAGATACGAAAGCTTATCTCAGCAGGAAAGACGACCGACTTTGCGATGAGCGAGGATGGAATGATACAGGTGAATGGGAGATTGTGTGTTCCTAACGATGCAAACCTCAGAAAAGTTATGCTCACGGAAGCCCACTATGCGAGTTATACTTCACACCCGGGCAACACGAAGATGTATCGAGACCTCCATACGATATTTTGGTGGCACGACATGAAGAGGGATGTGGCACTATTTGTGTCGCAATGCATGGCCTGTCAGCAAGTAAAGGCCGAGCACCAGGATTTTATTGTTGGTTTGCCAAAGATGCAACGGGAAAATAATATCATCTGGGTCATCGTCGATCGACTCACCAAGTCAGCTCACTTTCTTCCTATCAAAGTTGCTTGGAGTGTCGACCGTCTGGCGCAGATCTACCTCGATGAGATCGTTCGAATCTATGGTGTGCCCGTATCTATTGTCTCCGACTGAGATGGACGATTTTTATCACGCTTCGGGGAGAGTCTTCAGTTAGCAAGGGGGACATAGTTGAAGTTCATCTCTGCCTACCATCCTCAGACAGACTGCCAAATAGAGCGGGTAAACCAGATCCTCGAAGACATGCTACGGCTCTGCGCCTTGGACTTGAAGTCATGTTGGGACATGCATCTACCTTTAGCCGAATTTGCATACAATATTAGCTATCAATCCAGCATTCAAATGGCACCGTATGAGGCATTGTATGGGCAAAAGTGTAAATCCCCTATATGTTGGGATAAAGTTGGAGAAGGACAAATTCTTGGCCTGGAACTCGTCGAGTAAACTGTCCAAAAGATCCGTTTGATCCGCAAGCGGCTGATGGTAGCACAAAGCCGTAAGAAGAGTTACTCAGATGCACACTGTCGACCTCTTGAGTTCTTAAAAGGCGATCATGTATTTCTCAAAGTCTCGCCCATGTGAGGAGTTACTAGATTTGGAGCAAAAGGAAAGCTAAGTCCGAGATTCATTGGCCCGTTCGAAATACTCAAGCGAGTCACCCAAGTCACATATATCAGATTGTCCTGCCACTGTCATTATCAGAGGTGCACGATATCTTCCATGTTTCGCAACTTAGGAAGTACGTGTACGATCCGAGTCAAATGGTAGATTTTGGTCAACTAGACTTGAAGGCGGACTTGTCATATGTTGAACAGCCTGTACAGATCTTGGATCAAAAGGAGAATCTGCTTCGAAGCCTTTCAGTTTCTCTCATTCGCGTGCTTTGGAGAAATTATTCGGTTGAAGAAAAAGTTTCCTTCATTATTTTATAGTAGTATGCCCTATTCCTAATTTTTGAGGACGAAACTTCCTATTAGTTTGTTAGGATGTGGTGTCCCGTTTTCCCTATTCGGGGAGCGCGGCTAAGAAATACTTTCGATATTGTTCGATCGGGATAGATTAAATCAAGATCTTTTTCTCGCTATGAATTGGCTTCTTCGGAATCGATTCTCATATTCAGTGGACCGTGTCCCAAGGATGGACTAAGCGGCAGAGTCAAGAGGGACCTCTCTGCTTCAAGTTTTTTTGCCTAGTTTTTGTTGTCGCATTGTTGCTTTCGTGCTTTCGAGTTAGTTTTTGAGTTGCATTTTCTTGAACAGTTTCGATGGATTTTATTGCTTTCGTTCATTGAACTGTGCTTTCGTTTCTATCTTGGAAAAGAGGAGTGGAGGTATTGATCATCTGTTTGTGGCAATGTAGTGATCGTACAGTAGGCATCGCACGAGCGGAGTCTTGAAGCACCTCTTTCCTTTTCTCTCTCCACTAACTTGTGAGTGGCTATACTTCGATTAGTTGATCCTTCTTCCAAGTCTTCACACCAAATAATCTTGCTCTCTTGATTGTTCCGATCAAACGATACCATAATAACTAAAAGATATCAAGATAAAATAGAATTGACTTGAATTATTTTATGCTTGTCAATCAACTTGTGAACGGTTACCTTACTGCATGCTAGTTTGCTTAGAATATTCTTTCATCGTACTTCAATTCTAGTTAGAACATATTCTTCTATTATTGTGCTATGTATAGAACACACTTGACTATAGAATAAACAGATCAGGAAGACTATGCAAAATAGATCATGCCATGTTACTTGTCTCGTGCTTGTGTTACCTTGAACCGCATCATTTGATAACTTAGTTTTATACTTCGTTTGGTCACAGATAACTTGTACACAAGGTTTTTTAGTTCCTGCGGACGGTCGCTGGGGCACTGGCACCGATTTTTCCGGACAGAACATCATGATAGTCTCTCGAGCGGGCAAAATGGCATGCGATGCCTCGAGTTCCTAGCATTGCACACCATTCTCGCCCAAGACTATAACTCGTCCTCTATGGCATAATGCCAGTGACCCCCATGTATATTTAAACTGTGCAAGCTAACTATGTCTTCGTGGCAGGTCATGGTAGGTATTGTGCAGGTGGTTCAGACGGGCAGGTAAAAGTCACCGAACAGTGGCATGTTCATTAATTTTAGTCAATTTTCATATCTATTGCTTGCTTGTAACTTGAACTAAGGCATGATAGAAAGTCCATATAATAACTTGCATATTTCATATAAATAATGTATTGATTGGTATAGTTTGGTTAGCTTGCCTTCACTAGTGCATTTCGATATACTGACCCTCGTTGCAACAGGTTCTCCGCGCCAAGGCGACCCTGCAAGGAGTTAAGGTATCTTTCCAATCAAGTCCACCTACCGGCACGTCCTGCCCGTGACTTTTTTGAAGCGTATTTGAAGTTCCAGGAGCTCGTGCACATCTCCTATGCAGCTCCGTGGCAAGGCGATAGCTTCGCCCGAAGGTGTCTATAGCTTTTAAAGTTTTAGTAAAATGATGTAATGTATCAGACGACTATCTCATTTTGCACCCATTTTTGTAAGCCCGTGCGACAACCTTTTATACTTGTTCAAGAGTTTGTAAATGATGGTCAATATCAATAAAGAGAACTTTTTCTTGTTTCAATATTGTGTTCAATTATCTGCGTACTCTGAATACATGCTCGTTATATCAAATACCTTGGCCTTGTGCGTTGCGCAACCTAGGCATGCACGGTATCACGTCCGGGGGACGACTATCATTTCCACGGAATCGGCGCGTGAGAGTCTCAATGCAACCTAATTATCATGTAAGCAAGAAATAATACGTTCCAAATACGTATATCGGGAAGTCCTAAGTAGAAATATCACAAGTATAAAACTATATGCTTTACATGAATACTGTATTGGTTTATGTGAGTTGGGTTGATATTGCTCATAAGTACATTCTTCAATGTGATATCCCCTCCTCCACAGGTGAGGGGAGTCACTTGGATAATTTTGAGGGTGAGAGAAATCCTTTGGCGAACTGGAGCTTTTATCTTAGAAGATGTATTCTTTTGTTTAGTATTATTTTGTTTATAAAGGACATGATGTATGGAATATTATAAATATTCAGTATCTGTGATTTATAACTCAAATTGGCATATTTTAATTGCTCGTTGGGAGCCTTGTATTCTGCTACAATTATCATTAAAGAGATTCTTTTCATATATTTTGTTGTGACTTCAATTATCTGCTTATTTTTGTTGCGATATACCCTTGTTTTGAGATTAATTATCAATTGTGCACATCCATGCCTTATGCACGTATATTTCAGACTTGTACGATATTACGTCTAGTGATGACTTTTTGGTTCTACGGAACCGGGATGTGACAAATGCAACATCATCTCTTTCAAGTTTGATATGGGATGAAAGTGAGATTAAATATTCTTTTATTCATTACTCACCACACTGAGTGACATGCACAAATTGATACTTCAAGTTGTTTTATGTACATACTACCAAGCGGGAATAGTGATAAACGTGACACTTCCAAGGGGCAAAACTTTTGTAACCAAACAAAATATCTCAAAAAAATACTTCAAAAAAGTGAACTTGGATGAATATATGCACTTTATTCACTTCACTCTACTTTCTTACAACCAAACACATAATTAGGTAATTCTGTTTGGTTGGAGGGAAACTATGAAATTTTGGGATCCACCATTTCTCTCTTAGGATTAAGATCTCCAAGTTCCTACTATTTTGGTTTGAAATTTAGCCGGAGAAGTTGATTCTACGTGGCATGGAGACAAGTCCATGTGTGCTAACGTTCTTGTCTAGCTCTCCCAAATTTCCCAACTTTCCTATTCCAAACAAGAGAACTTGGAGAAATACTATACTCGCAAGTTCATTAAGTTCTTGGCAATGTTCTAAGTAGAGGCAGATCATCCCTAGGCCGACCGCTCCCCCAGATTTTTTTTGTTTACCTATATGTACTCCTATATATACACATTTGGGTAATATATATTTAACCTTGTTTTGTTTATATATAACACGACGCAGTGGCAATTTTGGTTAAGTAATTATATTTTTTTTTATTCAGGAGATCATTCAAATATGGCTAGCTACGATAATGATGATGATTATTATTATTATTATTATTATTATTATTATTTTAATATAAATTATTTGTAATGCTCCTTTTAAAATTATATTTTTTCTCCAAAAATATCCACCCTTGGTTCAAGAACCGTACAAGCCACCCCTAAATGTGTTAGAAATAAAAGCAAAAACTATTCTCCAAGATGAGCATCTGCGACGAACCAATACCCGCAAGCCAAGTACGATGGTTGACTTATGCAAAAAATAAAGATCACACAATTCAAGACAAAGACACAATAATTAAGTAAACAATTCCAATCGGTAAAAATCACCAGGAGAGTGAGATCACCACCAGGAGAGCGAGATTACTAGTAAATAAAGTTACAATGTTTTACAAGATCGCTACAACTTCTTAACCCCGACTACGTACTAGAGAATGTACACAAAGGGAACACAATTTTTTCTCTTCAGAGATTACATCCAAGAAGATATAAGAAGCCCAATTTCTCTCTTTTTCAATCTCTCTATTTCTTTTTTTTCTTTTTTTCTTTCAACCTATTGATAGCTACCCAAAATCTTTCCTTGAGCACAATAAATTTTCTACACAAAAAACCTTAGATCCTTTTATTTAACATATTATATGTCCAATACATGTTATGTCGATAAATAGAATGATAGAAATCTATTTTTATATTTAGAATTCAGACTTTGTCATAATACTATTATTGCTAAGATTCCTAATAGGAGACAATCCTAACAAAATGGACAAGGAGAATAGAGATGAGTAAAAAGGAAATATGTAATTTTATTATTGCATACCTGCATGCAGATAACAGAGGAACAAGAAATCTAACAATTAAGTGTTACCACACAAACAACTAGAAATAGAAGCACGAAAAAAAATCATAATTCCAACTAGGTACTAGAGAATGTACACAAAGATTACAGGACTTTAACTGAAAAATTTGAGACAAGGACGTAATGATTAAGTAAAAAAATTCTAACCAGTATAAACTACCATGAGAGTAAAATCACTACTAAATAAAGTTACAAGAATTTACAAAATCGCTACAACTTCGTAATCTCAACTACGTACTAGAAAATGTAAACAAAGAGAACACAAATAAATTTTCAGAGATTACATCCAAGAAGATATGAGAAACCAAATTTCTCTCTCCTCCAAGATTGTAAAAGGCACTAGTCGGATGGACATCGGACACCTAACGCCTAGTCCGCTTAAATAGACGCCTAGACGACAATGGTTAAAAATAAAAATAAAAATAAACCCCCCATAAAATCTACTAAAAATTGTAGAAAAAGTTCATAAAATCCATAACACATGTATATTCGGAGGTCGGGGGCCTAGACGGACATAGGACGGACACCAGACGTCTAGGCGGCCGTCTAGACCTATTTTTAGAATAGTGTTGTCCTTCAATCTCTTTTTTTTTTTTCTCTCTCAACCTATTGGTATTGGTGCAGGAGCGGAAGGACAGCCCAGTGCAAGCCCAAAAAAATCAACAATTATTTAGATATGCTAGTATAGCCCACCCAATACTCTAAAGCCTGAACCATGTAGCCCACCTACTACTCCAATAGAGGAAGAGTGAAACAAAAACATTCATACATATTTACATCAGCGGTTGAGAGTCCAGAGGGGTTTATTACATAGTGGAGGCTGCTGCCCCATACAACCCTATCATCATCACTAGCCTCCTTCAATTTAAATGTTTGTAAAACCTAAACTCCCAATTTTTTGGTATTTGGTTTGATCTTAATTCACTATCTAATTAGTCTTTGGAATATAATGGAAAATCAAGCAAACACGAGAAAGAAAACATTTTTTTCATTCTTTAAACTAAGTGATGAAACATCAGGAAGTGAAAGTCTCCCCCCTCCCTCGAACGTTAATATTTCAACCCCAAGTGTTGATCATAAGGATGAGGTTATAGTTGATTTAAATTCTCTTGAACGAGATCCGTGCTTACGAATTCTGATACGCAGGCATCCGGTTAATCATAGGGATGCGATCAGACGAACGTATATCGAAATGGGTCCATATCAGCCGAAATTGACAATATTTCCACCGTCTGAGTTCGGAAAACATTCTCGTCCATTTAAATACTCTTGGTTCCAACAATTTTCTTGGTTAGAGTACTCTCCTTCAAAGGATACAATATTTTGTTTTCCATGTTATCTTTTTGAAAATGATAATGCTCTCCATTGCACATTGACTGTCGATGGATTTAAAATTGGAAGAGAGTTAATGAGGGGACTCGATGTGCGTTTTTGACACATATGGGAGGACCCACATCTACCCATAAATATTCTGTGAAAGCTATAGAAGATTTATCAAATGTTACTCAACATTTTGATAAAGTGATTAATGCACAGTCTTCTGAAGAAGTTTTGAAGAATCGATTACGGCTTAAGACGACAATTGCGAGTATTCGGTGGCTCAGTTTGTAAGCATGTGCATCCAGAGGTCATGATGAATCACCGACTTCTAATAATTGTGGGAACTTCATAGAAATGATAAAATTAATGGGGACTTTGAATGTCAACATTGATGATGCTGTATTGGAAAAAGCTCCGAAGAATGCACAGTATACTTCACAAACTATTCAAAAAGATGATTTGCATATCATGGCCAACCGGGTGAGAAGTAAAATTCATGAATAAGTTAGGGATGCAAAGTTTTATATTTTGGTTGATGAAGCCAGAGACGTGTCTAACAGAGAGCAGATGGCTATTGTTCTAAGATTTGTTGATGTTCATGGTATTCTGAAGGAGCGATTCTTTGAGATTGTGCATGTTGGGGACACGACTGCTTTAACCCTGAAGAAACAAATATCTGATGTACTTTCTCAGTATGACTTACATATCCACAATATGCGAGGGCAATGATATGATGGTTCTAGCAATATGCGTGGAGCATGAAATGGATTACATGCCCAGTTTCTTAGAGATTATCCATGTGCATATTTTATTCATTGTTTTGCACACAGACTACAACTAGCTCTAGTTGCAGTGGCTAGTAATGAGACTTCAGTTTGGTTATTCTTTTCGAAATTGACTACCATTGTCAATCTTGTTAGTGCTTCTCCTAAGCGTCATACTAAGTTACAATATGCTAAAGATATTGAGATTGCACATATGGTGGCTAGTGGTGAACGTGATACTAGTAGAGGGGCTAATCAGATTGGTAGTTTGGAAAGGGCTGGAAGTGCTCGATGGATCCCTCATTTTGATTCTATTTGCAGCTTAATCGATATGTATCAAGAAACTATTAAAGTGCTTGAAAGCATGGTAAATGACATATCCTCTAATTCTATGCGTGGGGAAGTAGCTGGTTCTTTGCTTATGATGAAGTCTTTTGATTTCATATTCATATTAAACTTGATGCATAAATTCATAGAGATTACAAACTTGCTTTGTCGGGCCTTACAACAAAAATCTTTGGACATCTTGAATGCAATGGATCTAGTGTCCTCTACTAAAAGATTGCTTCAACCTTTAAGAGATGATGACTTTGGTGGTATCCTTAGTTATGTGGAATCAGTTTGCAAAAAGTATGACATTGATATGCCTGATATGAATGTTTCTTACAGAGGGGCTAGAGGTCGTTCTTGCCAGCAACGAGATCCCATTACATTTGAGCATCACTATCACTTTGATATATTCAACTCTACATTAGATTTTCAATTAGAAGAGTTGAATAACAAATCCAATGGTGAGGCAGTAGAAATCCTTAAGTTGAGCTCGACTTTACAACCAAATGATCACTTCAAATTATTTGTGTTGATCATATGTGCACTCTTGCAGAGAAATTCTACCCGGCTAATTTTAATGATCAAGATATGCATTATTTGAGATGTCAGTTAGAGCATTATCATGTTGATGTACTTCACCATGAGAAGTTCCAAAATATATCAACCATTTCTGAGTTATGCCAGACATTAGTTGAAACAAACAAGTCACACTACTATAATTTGATCGACAAGCTGATTCGTCTTGATTTAACTCTTCCTGTTTCCACAACTACTACAGAAAGAGCATTTTCAGCTATGAAGCTTATTAAAACTAATCTGAGAAGTAAAATGGAAGATGAGTTCTTAGCTGATGCTATGGTTGTCTACATTGAACGATAAATTGCTGAAGATATTGACTCGGATTCTATAATAGATGAATTATATTCTCTAAAGAACCGAAGAGTGCAACTTCGATAGGGTATCTTTTTTCTTCATGTTTCTTTTTGTTTGTTAATGAACATACATTAGAGAGACTAGCATACTTCGATAGCGTATCTTTCTAATTTGTTCACAAACTTCTAATTTGTTGAAATGTATCTCGTTCTTTTCTATTGCAAATGGAGGGGGGGGGGGTGTGGTTTGGAGTAATTGCAGCTTCTAAATAGTTGGTATTAGCAAAGATCTGGAATGTTCCCATGATAGAAGATATGAGGCATCCGATGACATTAGAAATACCTCAGTTTTGTATTATAACATAGAGAAAATATAGTTATGTCATAGTCATTTTGGATGGTTTTGTAAATAGAGATATTTTTGTAAAAACATGTTTTTGTGGGAAGCTCATATAGAGATGTTTTTGTAAATAGCTAAAGCTCTCTCTTTCTTTAACCATGGTGGTTTCACTTTATTTGGCTTTGGAGCTGACAGGTTCTTTATATATAATGCGTGATAGTAACTGTCATAGTCATTTTGGAGTTGAGTTTTTAAGGTGTATGTCCTATTATCTCAAACACCAATGCTAAATTCAATTATGACTGCAAGATGATGATAGTGATTTGGAATTCAATGTGGAAGCTGAACCTGCTATGAGTGCTGAAGTGTCAGCACAGGCTGCGGCATCTGCTAAGGTATAGTTAATTCATTAAAAACTATACTGTTATGTTTAATTACAAGTAGAAATGGTTGGTACCTGCAGTAAATAAGCCCAAATGCGAGCCCACAAATATCCGATTAAGCTTGTGTTCTACAGAAATTAGTCTATCTAGATTCTGAATTTTCACTTATTTGATTGTTTATCCTCTTCTGATACAAAAGCTGATACTAACTTAGTGATTCCAAACTTAAGGTTTTCAATTAAGCATATTATGCAAATATGTATTTGGTTGACAGTCAATAGTGGTGATGAGTCAAAATTGCCATAAAATCAATTTGTTGACACTAGATAACTGTGTCTTGTCATGTTTTTCACTATATGGACATTTATCTCTATTTTTTAAAATACAAAATGAACCTGTTTTTTCCTTGTGTATTGTTATTAGCAGTAACATTTTAGTAGGTAGAATTCCTTCCTGGATTAGTTTAGGATATGCTATTATGATAGTTAGATGGTCTCCGGTGAGCATTCTATCTTTTAAATATGAAGTGAACCTCATTTTTTTTGTGTATTGCTGTTAGCAGTTCCCTTTAGTAGTTAGAATTCTATCATGGATGACTTTATGATCTATTATGATAGTTATATGTTAATGTATGCTGTAAAGATCCATTTCATTCCCATAATTAGATGACATTCTTATCTACAATATCTTCTTTTTGATGTATATAATTTTTGCTCGCTTATGCTTTCCAATATCTTACAAATATTTGTTTGTTTTAATAGATTGGAGACTCCAAGGGTCAAACTTTAGGCATCATATTGGTCATCTCTGTTGGGGTTCTTTTAACAGGTATTTACTTAAATGACAACAACTAGTTTGTGTTTGAAAAATTCTTGTTGTAAAGATATTTGTGTTGCTTGATAGTGTAATATGTCTAAGAATATAGATCTTCACTAATTGAATGGTCAGGCTTCCAAAATTTTCATTTTAATTGTGCCTGCTAAGTAAAGAGTTCTTTGTTGGATATCAAGTCTTTGTAAGTCGTAATAAGTCTCAAATTTCTTTAGAGCTAATACAAATCTACATCTAGTTTGTGTTAAAAGTTTTTCTACGTGTCTATGTGATAATTGATGCACACCTATCTAGTTCAAGAAAATTAATAGGTATGATTATGAGATGGTTCAACAAAAGATTACTAGTCAATCTAGCAAGTTGTTTTTAAGTGGAGCACCCTTTCTTAAGTTTATGTCTATGATTGGTTTCGAAATAACGAATTTATAAAGAAAACTCTGCCGAATTTTTGACATAAAATTTTAGAACCTTATGGTAACTATTAGCTAGCCCATCATATTCCAAAATCCTGGCTCCATCCGTGTATTGGTGGCTACGTACCCAATACCTTTTCCTTGAGCATAATTAATCTTCTATAGAAGGAACCTTATGTTGGAGTGGGTGGGGTTCCCAACTTATGTGAAGAACACCCCGGAGTGCGACGAGCGCTATCTCTGTGTCAGAGAAACTCGGGGAGGCGACGAGGGCCATTCGAGAAGTCAGAGAAGCTCGGAAGCAGCGAACAGGAGAAGGAGGAACTGTTGGAAACTGGCCTATCGAGTTCGGACTGAACGCGGTTTCCCAGGCCAATTTTGGGCCGAACTCGGTCTAAGTGCTCCAGAAGCTCCAGAGAGCTGCTGTTTCGTTTACTCGCAAATTATCGACTCGGCCAGAATTCGGTCGGCAGACCGACGAAAATTAGCATGGTGTTTTATACACCGTTGGATTGTATCCTACGGTCCAGGTTGGTTGCGGGATTGAAGAGTATAAGTTAGATTTTTTCTAACCCTAACATATACAACAAGGAGAGAAAAATGAGACAAGAGTGCCATTGAACCTTTGGAAAGGAGAAAGAATGATTGTATGCTATTTCGGAAAAGGAGATCAATTTTGGGTAATTTTTTTATTGTCTTTTATCTTTGTGGTGTAATCTATTTTCTATTCCTAAGCGGTGTGGTGATCCATGTTGGATCGGGAGGAGCTTGAAGAGGGTTTATTCTCTTTATTCCATTAGTGGAGGTTCTTCAGGGTTGGACTCCGATCATCCCGTAGTTTTTTCCCATATGGATTTTCTACATAAAATATCTGTGTCTGCGATTTGTGTTTGGCATTTTTGGCTTGTGCGTTTTGCTCGGTTCTCTCGTAGGTACTATCTGGTTTGGGGAACGTTTTTCATACTTTCGTTCCCAACAAAGTGATATCAGAGCCAGGTTCTGGAATTTTAGAAGGGTGTCAGGAGTTGACAGGCAAACCAGGGAGGAGAGATGGACGCGAAGCCGGTGCGAATGGTAAATCTGAATGGTACCAACTATCATTATTGGCGGAGCAAGATGAAAGATTTGTTGTTTGTCAAGAAGCTACATCTACCGGTATTTGCTTCCGAAAGGCCCAGTGATAAATTCGAAGAGGATTGAAAGTTCGAGCATATACATGTGTGTGGATATATCAGGAAGTTCGTTGACGAGAACGTGTACAATCACGTTGCAAGTATTGAGCATGCGAGGACACTGTGGGAAAAGATAAAATCTTTGTATGCGAAGAAGACCGGAATAAATAAATTGTTCCTAATCCGGATGATGATGGGTCTGCGGTACAAATAGGGCATCTATTACGGATCACTTGAGTGAGTTCCAGGGCATCGTGGACCAGCTATCCTCGATCAGAGTCAAATTTGACGACGAGTTTTAGGGACTATAACTGTTGTGTACATTGCCAGACTCGTGGGAGACCGTACGAGTGTCTATGATCGCTTCTGCTCCGGAAAGCGTGGCCAGTCTGGAGTTTGACAAGATCGGGGGTACTGAATGAAGAGATACGAATACGTTCTCATGGCACTTTATCCACATCCCACTCAAAGACGCTTGTTTCAGAGAGCCGTATAAGGGATAAAAGTAGGGGTCCAGGCGGTGGCAGAGATAAAAGCAGAAAAATGTCCAAGGGTCGGTACGAGGACTCAGAGTGTTACCATTGTGGAAGAATGGCCACATCAAGTGGAGCTGTTTCGCTTGGAAAAGAGAAGAAGGGTGACAAGGGAAAGCAAAGTGAGAATACTACAGCGACGGCCTCGGCACATGGAGGCGATACGATCATTATAGGTGATGAGGTTGTCATGAACCTCGCTTGCGATGACAACTCTTGGCTGGTGGACTCAGGTGCTTCAGCGTACGTATCTCATAATATGGCACTATTTGCTACTTACACAATAGGCGATTATGGAGTGTTGAAGATGTGCAATAGAGATCTATCAAAGGCGGTTGAAGATGGATAATGAAGACGTGCATTGAGGACAAAGGTGAGTACAGTTCTTGTTCTCAAAGATGTCCATTATGTCCCTGATATCTATTTCAACCTGGTATCGGTTGGAAGGTTGGATGATGAGGGCTTCTTCAATCTCTTCGGGTACGGTCAGTGGAAGCTTTCCAGAGGTTCGATGGTGATTGCCAGAGGAAAAAAGAAGTCCGGACTCTATTATATGGAATGAGCGCACATGAGGCACAAGAGGTTAACACGGCTACTGATGCGTCTATAAAGTTGTGGCACATGCGGCTTAGCTATATCAGTGAGAAGGGGATGAACTAGTTGGTGAACAAGAAGGTAATTCTAGGACTCAAGTCTACAAAGTTAGAGAAGTGCACGTACTGTTTATCTAGAAAACAAAATATGGTGTCTTTTCAAATTCACCCAAGTTCGAGGAAGCCGGTGTTGCTTGAGTTGATCCACTCGGATGTCTGCGGTCCTATGAAGGTAAAATCTATTGGTGGTGCTTTTTACTTTGTAACTTTTATTGATGATTATTCCAGGAAGGTTTGGGTCTATGCCTTAGACCAAGGATCAGGTGCTGCCTACTTTCAAAGAGTTTCAGGCCTCTGTTGAAAGGAAGATGGGCAAAAAGCTGCTATGTATTCGGTCCGACAACGACGATGAGTACATTGGTCCCTTTGATGCTTATTGCAGAGAGCAAGGGATACGACACCCGAAGACTCCGCCCAAGACATCCCAGCTCAATGTTGTAGCAGAGCGCATGAACATGACGCTGATGGAGATGGTGCGGTATTTGTTGTCAGAAGCAAACTTGCCGGGCTGTTATTGGGGTGAGGCACTTTATACTGCTGCTTATGTTATTAATTTATCTTTTAGTGCTCCTTTGCAGGGTAATGTGTCTGGAAAAGTTTGGTACGTCAAAGAGCCATCATACAATCACCTACGAGTATTTTGTTGCAAGGCCTTCGTGCATGTACCGAAGGACGGGAGATCCAAACTTGAGCCAAAGACGAGGTGGTGCATCTTTGTCGGCTACGGTCGGGATGAGTTTGGTTGTAGATTCTACGACCTCATGGAAAGAAAGCTCTACAGAAGCAGGGACGTGGTATTCGTCGAGGATCAGACCATAACCAACACTCAAGATTTTGAGATGGCTTCTGAGGATGAGGAATTGCCTGAGTTAGAGTTATTTTGCTTCAAGCAGTTTTCAGAGGACATCGCAGAGGATCCAGTTATGGGAGAGCCAGTACATGGAGTTGCTCCCAACCTTGATCATCAGCCTACTGATGGTGGTTAGGGTGACCCTCAGGAGGATGAGCATGCCAAGAAGACAGTTCCTGATGGGGAGGAGGATGTTGATATACAGCCAGCACCAGTGGTTCCGTTGAGGAGGAGCGACATAGAGCATCGACCATCTACGAGATATTCACCGGGTGAGTATATGCTACTGACTGATGGGGAGAGTCCAAAAGTTTTACAGAGGCTATGTAAGACGAACACATGCAGGAGTGGATGGAGGCTATGCAGGAGGAGATGAGTTCCTTACAGGCCAACTCTACTTATGATCTGGTGCGGTTGACAAAGGGCAAAAATGCTTTAAAAAATTGATGGGTGTTCAAAGTGAACCAGACAGATTATTCTACTCTCCCTCGATACAAAGCAAGACTGGTAGATAATGGCTACGGTCAGTGGAAGGGTGTAGACTATAATGAGATTTTTTTGCCAGTCGTCAAGCAGTCGTCTATTCGGGTAGTGCTAGCACTGACAGCCATTTTTGAGTTGGAGTTCAAGAAGATGGACGTGAAGACGGTATTCCTCCACGGTGATCTTGAGGAGGAGTTATACATGGAGCAGCAAAAGAGATTTTGTGAGAAGGGCAAGTCATACTTTGTCTGCCAGTTGAAGAAGGGCTTGTATGGTCTGAAGCAGGCTCCGAGACAGTGGTACAGAAAGTTTGAGTCATTTAAGGAGGAGCATGGTTATGCACGGACGACGTGAGGTACTTTGCCGAGGATGATTTTATTATTTTACTTCTCTATGTTGATGATATGTTACTGGTGGGTCGGAATGCCACTAAGATAGCAGAGTTGAAACGTCACCTGGGCACGACCTTCTCTATGAAGGATTTGGGCACAATAAAGACTATTCTTGGGATAGAGATAAGCCGAGAGAGAGTCCAAGCTGTTACTTTTGTCCCAAAAGAAGTACATTCACTGGGTATTCAGCTTTTCTGGATGGACGGACAGAAGAAAGTGAGTAACTCCCTTGCGGCTCACTTTAAGTTCACTGAGGAGCATTGTCCATCTACCGAGGAAGAGAAGGAAGATATGGAGCGGGTTCCATATGCCTCAGCTGTGGGAAGTCTCATATATGATATGGTGTGTATGAGGCCAGACGTCGCTCAATAAGTTGGCATAGTTAGCAGGTATCTTTCCAATCTTGGAAGGGTATATTGGAGTACGGTCAAGTGGATCCTACGATACCTTCATGACACTGCCGATTTGAGACTTTCTTTTGGTAGCGACGAGCCAAAACAGGTTGGATATACCGATGCTAATATGACTGGGGATGTAGACACGGGATGATCGACTTCGGGCTATGTGATGATGTTTGTTGGTGGAACGATATTGTGGCAGTCGCAGTTATAAAAGTGTGTTGCCTTGTCGACGACAGTGGCAGAGTACATTACTGCGACGGAGGCTTGCAAGGAGTTGCTGTGGATGAAGAAGCTATTGCAGAAAATGGGGCTAAAGCAAGAGAAGTATCCTTTGCTTTGTGATAGCCAGAGTGCAATTCACCTTGTGAAGAACCAGACATTTCATAGCCGGTCAAAGCACATTTATACTCAGTATTAGTGGATACGGGATGTGGTTGATAGGAAGTAAGCGGTGCTTGAGAAGGTTCATACAGATGACAACGGAGTAGATATGTTCACAAAGATTCTTCCAAGAAAAAAGTTTGAGTACTGTAGGTGGATCGTCGGGATGACGACCCCCTCCACATAGTTGTGAATGAGGAGATTTGTTGGAGTGGGTGGGGTTCCCAACCGATGTGGAGAATATTTTGGAGTGCGACGAGCGTCGTCTGTGTGTCAGAGAAGCTCGGAGAGGCGACGAGGGCCATTCGAGAAGTCGGAGAAGCTCAGGAGCAGCGAAAAGGAGAAGGAGAGGCTGCTGGAAACAGGTCTACTGAGTTCGGACTGAACTCGGTTCCCCAGGTCGAGTTTTGTCTGAACTCGGTTCCCTAGGCCGAGTTCGGTATGAACTCGGTCTGGGTGCTCCAGAAGCTAGCTCCAGAGAGCTGTTATTTTGTTTACTCGCAAATCACTAACTCGGGCCGAATTCGATTCGAGTTCGGTCGGCGGGCTGACAAAAATTAGCATGGTATTTTATACACCGTTGGATCATATCCTATGGTCTAGGTTGGTTGCGGGATTGGGAAACCCTAACACATGTAATAAGGAGAGAAAAAGGAGGCAAGAGTGCCATTGCAACTTTGGGAAGGAGAAAGAAGGATTGGAGGCCGTTTCGGAGGAGGAGATCAATTTTGGGTAATTTTTCATTGTCTTCTATCTTCGTGGTGTAATCCATTTTCTATTCCTAAGCGTTGTGGTGATCCGGGTTGGACCGGGAGGAGCTTGTAGAGGGTGTATTCTCTTTATTCCATTAGTGGAGGTTCTTCAGGGTTGGACTCCGATCGTCCCGTGATTTTTTCCTATCCGGATTTTTCACGTAAAAATCTATGTGTCTGCGATTTGTGTTTGGCGTTTTCGGTTTGTGCGTTTTGCTCGGTTTTCCTGCAGGTACTCTCTGGTTTGGGGAATTATTTTCGCGCTTTCGTTCCCAGCACCTTTATGTCCCTTTATATAACATATTATATGTCCATACATAGAAATTTAATGCTATTATAGAATATTTTTTTATATTTAGAACTCATTGAGTTGGTAGCACTAAAACTTTAATTTGTCCCAATCCTAATATTATTATTAAAATAATAAGATTTCTAATAGGACTAGCAAGATGGACAACGAGAATAGAGATGAGTAAGAAACAAAGATGTTATTTTATTATGGCATGCAACAACAGAGGAACAGGAAACTTAACAATTTGGTACGTATTACCACACAAACAACAAGAGGAAATAGAAGCATGAAACAAACAAAAAACAAAAAAACTTAAGAGAACAGAGTACTGCAATAATTCAGCCTCACAAGTGTTACCATGCATGCATACTGTAGAGAGATGGAGTCTATAAATGAAAGTCATACATCTCATAGCGCATGTCGCACCTGTCGTAATCGCTTGCAAGCCGCGCTCCGATAGCGTTAGGGCATTGGGTTCTGAATGCCTCCGCGGTTTCGTAGAGACAAGTCTGCTAGTCGAAAGGGTTGTAAATGCATACAGCTTTGCCAATCGATCATGAGCAGAAGCAGCAATACTGCCACAATAACCCTTCTCTTCTCTTCTCTCTCTTCTCTTCTCTCTCTTTTGAAGTACTTTGTCAGGCGTTTGAAGGAGTAGCACCAAGAGCACGCCCTAGTATAAATGTAGGGCGGATCCATAAATATAAACTTGAGTGGGCTAGACTGGGGTGGGGTAGACTAGATGTAGGCTAACTCCTAAAAAAAAATCATAAAAAAACAAACAAACTAATCTTCCAGAAGCCAAGGCATGACAATGTGGTAACCATATTTAACCTAGTTTTGATGCATGTTGTTATTTTATTATTAAAAACTATTTTTTCAGAAATTAAATAATAAATTCCAGAATATTAATTAATATATTTTTATATTATAAATGAGTTTTTATGCAAGTTGGTGATTTTGCATGCACAAACTAGTTGTCAAGTTGCTAGAATACCTAGTCGACGCGTACTGGAACTTTGTGCATACAACGACAATTGTTTTAGTAATTTTCACTAAATAAAAATAATTCCAAAAAATTAATTTATATTTATTTTAGTTTTAATTGATGCCGACATGCGTGTTTGAGAGGCTACATGCATGTCCGAAGTATAATTTAGCATTGTTGCGAGTTTTGCGACATCGTGTCGTATCTACGTACGTATAGGAATACGCGTATCGAACTCATATATTTGTCTAATTGTACACATGATAACACGATGTACGAGACTCTCACGATGTAATATATAGTAGCATGGTACGTGTTTATTTGGCACGTTATCCTACGACATGCGATGCTTGATTGTTGGCACGAACGTCACCATACTAGTGATGTGGTGCGACGATCTTACCATTTATATTAAGTAGATTAGCGTATGCTAAGTATTGATTAGAACATGTTATAATAGGACAACTTGGATCCGCTACACCTTCGGTTGAGGACATCAGTCAGACAACACCGCAACAACATGCAACAAACAAGTGTATCTTGTCTTTGTTCCAGTATTCTGTGCTCTATGCTATTACTATTTTTATTATGCTTATAGTTCTTTGCATGTACTGTATTGTGACCCTAGGACCGTTGCGTACTTAACATTCGAGTTGTATTTGGGTGCTGACATCCGTATGCAAAATCGGGTATCGTTAGATTGCATTATCATCGTATTCCTTTGTTCGTGCTAATTCTTGCACGATATACCTTAGGACACTAGGCACAACTTTTATGTACAGAAGTCTTACTTGAGATATTTGAGGTTTTCGACTTTTTTGTTAGGACAAGACCCGAGATATATGATATAATTGGCATGAGTATATCTACACATTGACTCGCGACATAGTTAGTGATTGATATTCCGTGTTATGAACATGGGACGTTATGGACATGAGACGCGAGGTTACATTGGTTCGGGAGAACACGACTGGACGTTGACTACCACCCTATATATCGTAGACTCGCTCGATACTGAGGAACGGTAGATAGACTATAGGCTATAGACTCACTATTGAGGCATGGTGCTATAGACTTTAGACTCGCTACTGAGCTACTTGTTTTTATTCGACTTGATCTGGTAGTCAAACGCCCATACACTGTTCCCATGTGCATTTACTTAGCTGGTTATGATAGATACCCTTGAGCACATTGCTTATTATTTTACTGTTACATTGTCATGTTGTTTCTTGTACCTTGTTACGTCCCTCTGAGGACCTGGTCCCTTATCAGTTTTGCAGCATAGACGGTTGTTGGAGTTTCTTGGAGTTGTGGATACATATCACCTCATCATGCTAGCATTGGAAGCAGGTACTGTCATCATTTCTACCTTATTTATGTTTATCTGTTCTTGCTGACTACTCATCTGCTGATATAGCCTAGTTTTGATAGCCTCGTAATCTTTATTTGGGTCTATTCTAACATATATGCTAGTGGACTGCAGACCATGAAAAATATTGTTCATTCTTGGTATTTATTTATGTAGATTGAGATGTAGCTAGACTTGTCATATTAGAAAATTTGCCATTATTTATAGCTTATACATATTCAAGTCAGACAAGAGTCTGGTTGAATACATAGCTGGCATGTTCACGTATTTTTAGTCCTACATATTTTGGGACTGGGGCGTGACAGTAATTTTTGAACTTTCCGGATTGCCTCCTGAGCATCGTTTGAGGCTGTAGGAGCAAAGACCGGTGGTCGGAGGAGCAGAGACACCAGTGGTCAGAGGAGTAGGAGCGTGTGTGTTGGATTCCCCATTGGTTCCCTGAGTTCTTGGTAGTGATGGGACCAGGTTTGCCCTGATGTCTTGGATCACCTGATTCAATGTTTGCATTGAGGCACTCATCATCAACATCATGGCTTCTAGGGCTTCAAGGTATTGGAGGTCACTGGATTCTTCTCCATTTTTACCTCTTACCATGTATACTGGCCTCACATAGGGAGAGGTGGACGGAGCCGTAGACCCTTCACTTTTTGTCTATGATCCCTGAGTCTCGCTGTCATCGGGGAAGGCGGGCAGCGTCGCATCGTCTTCAGAATCTGGGGGATTACTGCCCCCAGCCCTGGATGCAGCATTGACTTGTTGAGGATGAGTACCCCCAGTCATATTGTTGATTCCCTGGGAAACACTATCCTCACAGAACGACGGGTTATTGTGGAGTACCGGGAAGTTGCTACCCCCGGCTTGTAAATCTAGTCGGATATCGGTCTCTCGGGAGGAAGACCTTGCTCTTGAACGGGGCCTTGAAACACCCTGTAAAAACCCTAATTCTGAAAACCATATTAATTATTTATTTATAATAGTTATGAGCTAAATAGAGAGAATAAGATTTTTATTAGATTTTATTTTAAGGGGTTTGAGCATTTAGAGAATTTTTGGAGCCATTATAGAATTTTTTATTTATTGATTAGAATAGAAATTCCTATTGGATCTTAACCCGAAACCCAAACACCCTACCCGCCGGAACCCACTACCTATTTAGCCCTTTCCGGACCCGTTAGGAGAAGAAATATCAACAACAACAGTAGCAAAAACTGAATTCTCTTTCTTCTTTCCCCCGCGCGTAAAACAACCCCACGCGTAAAACAACCCCACACGTAAATCCATTCTCCGCGCGTAAAGCAGACCTCCACCGCTTAAACAACCCCACGCGTAAAACAACCCCACGCATAAATCCATTCTCCGCGCGTAAAGCAGACCTCCACCGCTTAGATTCCTTCTCCACACGTGTGAAGAAAAATATCAACAGCAACACCACCGCCTCTTTACCTATTATTACTAATCTCTCCTCAACCGAAACCTAAACCAATGAAAGATCAACCGAAACCTAAACCAATAAAAGATCAAACCGAAACCAAAACCAATGAAAGAAAGAAACGACAGCAGCACCCACCGCCTCTTTATCTCTATATATATCACAAACTCTTTCAAAACATAACCCACTTCTTCTTACAACAAACTTAGCCCTGCTTGGACGTACACTATACAGAACTTTTGCTTGGCAAGTATACCTTGCCAAATTTTTACTGTTTAAATTATAAACTGTTGTATGTTATCTTGTTGCAATATACATATAACTGTGCGCGCCCAAGATCGACTCGGGTGGAAATCGACAAATACGTCGATACGTAGTGTAACTGACTTAGACATTAGCAGACTCACCTACAGATTCAAGGGTATTCTGATATCCTCCTAGACCCTGACACTTGTATACGCATCACGATTGTAACTCATGTTGGGATGCGGGTTCGCGTACTCGACTAGCTATCGGTGCATGTGACACACATCACGGTTTAGCACGTAAATTAGGATTATTTAGAAAGTTGTGACTTGGCATATAGCTACGGGGTATGCACGTCGTGTATTCGACTTGTATATTCGCATGGGGCGGGAAAGACAACTGGTAGGCGTATGGGACACCCACCTCCTTTATGCAGATACCGCATTCTTCGGAGCGATACAGACGTATATATATTGCAGATACCTCATTCTTCGGAATGATGGACGTTTCAGATACCACGTTTCCTAGAGTGTTGGACGTTACTTGGTGTTTTTGCAGATACCACACTCTAGAGAATGTTCGACGTTATGCCTATGCCTACCCATACGTACCAAGGTTGTCTTCACATTTGCATACACTTAGATGGTCAGCTCACCCTTTATTTATTTTATTCAGTATTTATATATGGCATGCTTTTATGTATCTTGTTATGTCCCACTGAGGACCTGGTTCCCTTCCAGATTTAGATGAGGCGTACTATCCCACGGTGTACGGACCTGGACAGGAGACGAGGTACGCATCCGAGGAGGAGCTAGAGGTGTTTCCATCAGAGTTTCCCCTGATCTTTGGCAGACCCACCCTCTAGAGCTGGAGCCTCTCTATCTAGATAGACGATGCCCTAGTTATGCTATGTTTTAGCACTCTTATTTTAGCTTTTGTAGTGGGTTTGTTCCCACCAGACCTATCTGGACTGTACTATGACATTTCAGACTCAGCACTTATATCCTAGTACTTATTTCAGTATTCCTTGATTTATATTATGGATGAGATATAGATTATGTATGACTTGTTGTGACAGTATATTACCACTGATGGATTGAATATTCATGTACAGCGTACGTGTATATATGATTTCCATATATTGGAGTTCATATACATACGGCTGGGTGTGTTACGTATTCCTAGTCCTACGTATTTTGGGACTGGGGTGTGACATATTTTTAGTGGTGGCCCATGCAGGTCAAGAATATATCGTCTTGGTTACATAACTGTACCAAACAAGCCTGCGTATAGGAATAGAGCATAAGGATCTCATCCATGTTTGACTGAAACCTCTTTCTTTCTTAAGTTTTACGCAAAAAAAAAAAAAACCCTTTACCCTTGTTGTCGTAAAAGCCAAATGATTGTTGTTGGCGTAAAAGCCAAACAACTGTCTAGTTGGCGTAAAGGCCAAATGACTGACTTGTTAGCGTAAAAGGCAGAGCTATGAAGAAG
The DNA here is from genome assembly GCA_036927795.1 of Iris macrosiphon. Taxonomy (NCBI): domain Eukaryota; kingdom Viridiplantae; phylum Streptophyta; class Magnoliopsida; order Asparagales; family Iridaceae; genus Iris; species Iris macrosiphon. The sequence goes on along the minus strand of JAYESA010000004.1, from coordinate 27,807,514 downwards.
ATTGCCTATTTTACGCTGCAGAAATGACAACTGCTACCCACGTTCAAATAAATCTTCCTAATCCTGCGTATGACACAACATGCGAGCCACATAGGTAACTGCCCCAGCGTAAACTTGATGATTCCTGAATAAGAGATAACCAGCGTAGAGTACCTGATTAAGCGTAAAATGTAAGGATGGTGAAGTAAGCGTATTATCACAGTCTTAGCTTTAGCTTTCCCAGACATGACTAATTAAGAACCAAATCTTATGCATTAAATGCAGAGATATGCCTCGAGACCTGTGCAGAAACAACTTTTTGACGTAGCATCTGAGTTTGTCTCATCTTGAGCGTAAAAACTCATTTCTATCAATATAGAATATGCAGCGTATTCAGAAGACTTCACTTTCTTCCTCATTGGATGCGTAAACACGACTTATATCAAATATGTCACTAAACGACAACCTGGGTCTCTGTGCAAAATCATCATCACAGTCGTCCTCTCGATCATCGTGCAGTACTTTTGTCAGATGTCAGGTTCACTGAATTGCCTGACAAATTCATCCGAGGAATACAAGGAGTTTCTCGTACAACTCTACGCTGCAACGTATGTTAAACGTTACGCAGCAGAACTTTTACGCACAAATCTTTTACGCAGGAAATCTTTTACGCTCAGACTTTCTACGCGCAGATTTTTACGCGCAGATTTTTTACACCAACTTTACGCGCACAGATATTTTACGCACAGACTTTTCACGCAGACTTTTTTTTTACGCGGACAGCTTGGAAACTCTACTTTACGCCAAACTTCCTTGAATCCCACTTTTACGCGGACAGCTTAGCAACCTGTTTTACGCAACTACCTTGAGTCCTTGTTTTACGCAGGAGAGACTTCATATATGTTGGGGGTTTTTGACTGTAAAATACGCGAACAATTCCCCAGCATAGTTTATGCTTCTACATTCTATTTTATAATTGCATCCTGTTTGTTCTTTTCATATTTTTTTCTATTTCCCCCAGAAATATGGACGTACCCAGTGGACACACCGATGATAGGGTTGACTAGGCAACAGACACCTCGCATAGGACCCCGACTACCCCGAGAGACCAGTCCCCGAGGCGGACACTAGTTTATCCATCAACCCCATACCTCCACAATGGTCCTACTCAGGAAGCTGCACTAGCTCAGCAAGAAGGACAGACCTCCCAGGCACCGACACAACAGGCCGATACACCTTTGCCTCCACCTCCACCCTTTCCATACCTGATACCACAACTTGAGGGACAGCCGCAAATGTTCCAATTCTTCCAAGCTATGATGCAGGCGCAATAGCATCAGACTGAGACCTTGAGGCAGAGCTTGATGATAACTCTGGAGAGGACATCTAATCCAGCGCCTGCCCCTGTTCAACCAGCTGGTACTGTCCGAGATTTTCGCCAGATGGGCCCAGGAACATTTTCGGGCAGCGAGACTCCGGAGGAGATATCAGATTGGGTCTCCATCACGGAGATGCTGCTGGAGGGTTCACAGCTGCATCTGGACCTTTGGATGACCGCGGTGAGGGCCAAACTCAAAGGCAACGCCCATCACTAGTGGGACTCCATAGAGCGCAGCGTCGGCAAGACCCAGACGTGGGAGCAATTCTTAGTATACTTCAATGCTAAGTATTTTTCGGCTACGGTCAGAAATGCTCTATATTCCCAATTCCTACACCTGGAACAAGGAACTATGACCGTAGATGCCTACGACGCAGAGTTTAGTCGACTTAGTCGATTTGGTGCCGTCCTGATACCTAACGAGCTGGAGAAGGCCAGCAGGTTCCATCACGGCCTTACCTTCGAGCTACAGAGGTATACCACCACACAGTCAAAGATCTCCTATGAGGAGGTTCTTTCAGAGGCAAGAATCCAGGAGGCCATTAGCAGAGGAGCGAGGCGCTCCAGCAGGACCATACCAGCCAAAGCCCAGCCCAGAGCAGGAGGGCCAATCCATCGTCCAGGAATGCAGGCACAACAAAGGACAGTGCCATATCAGCACAAGGAACTTCCGACTTGCCACCATTGTGGCAAGAAGGGACATTTCGTCAGAGACTGTCGGAAGAAGCTTGGACTGTGCATGATATGTGGGGCAAGCCAGCATCTGGCCAGAGACTGCCCATAACGCAGAGAGGCAGCACCGCAGACTGGACAAAAGCCAACAGCACCAGTCCAGAGGATACTACCCCCAACTGGAGGACAACATCTACCAGCACCTGGAGGATTTTAGAGGGGACCACCCTTGGCCCCACAGGAGACACAGTTCAATCAAGCCAGGCAGCAGGCCGGAGGACAAAGGCACGGACAGGCCTTTGCACTAGCAGCAGTTGCGGAGGAACCCGAAGGGGAAACTATCACAGGTACCATTTTGGTTGCGTCATTACCTGCAACTGCATTATTTGATTCTGGCGCTATACTATCTTTCATATCTAGTAGTTTCGTAGCCATGCATAAAGTAGCTACTTCCTCCTTGCCTAAGAGTTGGAAGATTCTTACCGGAGGAGGCATCATACCGGTTACCAACACTATTAGAATATGCTCCGTAGTCGTGTGTAGTAGGGAGATGAGAGCACAATTTTTAGTACTCCCGATGCCAAACTTCGACGTTGTTTTGGGCATGGACTGGCTAAGCCAGTACCATGCTATACTAGACTTCCGGAGGGGTAGCGTCATTTTTAGACCACCAGATCACCCGGAGTTCGAGTACATGCGGGGCACCATCGAGCAAGGAGTAGGCTAGACACCTGGAGCTTACATGGCTATGGAGATGGCTCCCCCAACAATTGTTACAGAATTCGAGGATGTATTTCCGTAGGAGTTGCCAGGCCTACCGCCTGATAGAGAGGTAGAGTTCACTATTGAGTTAGTGCCAGGAGCAGCACCGGTATCTTCAAATGTGTACCGGTTGGCAAAGAAAGAATTGGATGAGCTGAAGCTACAACTAGAAGAGTTACAGATCAAGGGGTTTGTTCGTCCTAGTACATCGCCCTGGGGAGCACCAGTGTTATTTGTACCAAAGAAGGATGGAACCTTCCATATGTGCATTAATTACATAGCCCTTAATGCTTTGACAATAAAAAACAAGTACCCTCTGCCGCGGATTGATGATCTGTTCGACCAACTGACATGAGCGGCGGTATTCTCAAAGATAGATTTGAGGTCAGGTTATCATCAGTTAAAAGTTCGGAGAGAGGACATCCTAAAGACAGCATTCAGAACTCGTTATGGTCACTACGAGTTCTTGGTGATGCCTTTTGGACTGACAAATGCACCTGCCATATTTATGAACCTGATGAATAGAGTCTTCCACCAGTATCTGGACCAGTTCGTGGTAGTCTTCATCGACGACATCTTGGTGTATTCAAAGAGCCACGAGGAGCACGACGAACACTTGAGGCTAGTGTTAGAGACGCTGAGACGTGAGAAGCTTTATGCAAAGCTGAGCAAGTATGAGTTTCTTCTAGATCGTGTCACTTTTTTGGGACACGTTATCTCAGGAGATGGCATTTCAGTAGATCCCGTGAAGATTTTGTCATTAGAGACGTGGCCGACCCCTACCAACGTCTCGGAGGTGAGAAGTTTCCTAGGACTTGCCGGATATTACCGGAGGTTCGTAGAGAACTTCGCAAGGATCGCAGAGCCGATGACCCGCTTGACCCGCAAGGAGCAGGAGTTCACTGGACAGAGGAGTGTCAAACGACGTTCGATGAGCTGAAGAAGCGTCTGATTACAGCACCTATCTTGACCATACCTTCTGGACCTGGAGGATTCATGATCTATAGCGATGCGTCCGGGAAAGGATTATGATGTGTCTTGATGCAGCATGGGAAGGTTGTGGCCTATGCCTCTAGGCAACTGAGGACCCATGAGAAGAACTACCCCACTCACGATTTGGAGCTTGCCGCAGTCATCTTTGCCTTGAAACTTTGGAGATACTATCTATATGGAGAACGAGTGGAGATATTCACTGATCACAAGAGCCTGAAGTACGTCTACACCCAGAAGGACCTGAACCTGAGACAAAGACGTTGGCTCGAAGTGATGACGGACTTCGAGATCGAGCTACAGTACCATCCGAGAAAGGCCAATGTGGTAGCCGATGCTTTAAGCATGAGGCCCATGTCATTCTTTTTGACCACCCAGCAACATCTGTTGAGAGATCTAGAACAGCTGGGTATGGAGGTCATTGTGGCCGGAGTAGACGGCCAGATGTCGATTTTCCAGTTGCAATCAACATTAGTTGAGAGGATCAAGCCTGCCTTGCCAACAGATGCCAGATTCCAAAGGCTTCGACAAAGGATCGAGGCCGGAATACAGAAAGAATTGCACATACACGAGGACGAGACTTTAAGATATGGAGATCGTCTCGATGTCCCGAATTGAGAACTTCGTCAAGAGCTGATGACAGAGGCGCACAGCTCAACATACTCTATTCATCCAGGAGGCACGAAGATGTACAGAGACATGAGAAAGTACTATTGGTGGCATGGAATGAAGAGGGAGATAGCCCGCTTTGTGGCAAGGTGCCTGGTGTGCCAGCAAGTTAAAGCTGAGCATCAGAGGTCCGCATGCTTACTTCAACTACTCCCAATACCTGAGTGGAAATGGGAGCACATCACTATAGACTTCGTTACGGGCTTTCCAAGGAGTCCTAATGCTCATAATGCGGTATGGGTAATCATAGATTGACTCACCAAGGCTGCCCACTTTTTACCCTTCAGAGTTGGGCAATCTACAGAAGCCTTAGCAGATATGTATATGAGAGAGATCGTGCGAATGCATGGAGTGCCAGCCAGTATAGTGTCTGATAGGGATACAAGGTTCACATCTTACTTTTGGCGGAGTATGCAAGAGAGTTTTGGTACCCGCCTAAAGTTTAGCACATCGTATCACCCACAGACAGATGGCTAGTCCGAGCGTACTATTCAGACACTAGAAGATATGTTGAGAGCATGCATGCTTGATTTCAGTGGATCATGGGAGGACCATTTATATCTGGTCAAATTTTCCTACAACAATAGCTATCAAGCGAGCATCCAGATGGCTCTATTCAAAGCATTGTATGAAAGGAAGTGTAGGTCTCATGTGTGTTGGAGTGACGTAGGAGAACGTCAGATTCTGGGACCAGAGTTAGTAGTCAACACCGTTGAGACAGTTAAGAAGATACAAGGATACTTGCAAGCAGCGCAAGACAGGCAAAAACAATGGGCAGACCTTCATCGTCGTCCCTTGGAGTTTAAAGAGGGTGATCATGTCTTCTTGAAAATATCACCCACCAGAGGCACCATTCGATTCGGGGGGCACGACAAGTTGAGTCCAAGATATATTGGACCATTTAATGTGCTAGAGAGAGTGGGAGAAGTAGCGTATCGACTTGCGCTACCACCTTCACTTGAGGGAGTACATGACGTATTCCATGTGTCACAGCTCAGGCAATATGTGGCATACAGCAGTCATGTTCTCGACCATTCAGAGATCACCGTTGTACCAAGCTTGTCATATCAAGAGCAACCCGTGGGAATCCTTGATCGTCGAGAGAAAGTATTGAGGAACCAGTCTATTCCTTTGGTCTGCGTGGCATGGAAGCATGGCGCGCCAGAAGAATCTACCTGGGAGCGCGAGGATGACATACGCAAACGTTTTTCGAACCTATTCGCAGACCAAGGTATGAAATTACCTTGTTAAATTATATCTTCTACCATCCTTGACTCTCTACCGTGACTTAGTTTTAATTTCGAGGAAGAAATTTTTATAAGTTGGATAGAATGTAAAAACCCTAATTTTGAAAACTATATTAATTATTTATTTATAATAGTTATGAGCTAAATAGAGAGAATAAGATTTTTATTAGATTTTATTTTAAGGGGTTTGAGCATTTAGAGAATTTTTGGAGCCATTATAGAATTTTTTTTTATTGATTAGAATAGAAATTCCTATTGGATCTCAACCCGAAACCCAAACACCCTACCCGTCGGAACCCACTACCCATTTAGCCCTATCCGGACCCGTTAGGACAAGAAATATCAACAACAACAGTAGCAAAAATTGATTTCTCTTTCTTCTTTCCCCCGCGCGTAAAACAACCCCATGCGTAAAACAACCCCACACGTAAATCCATTCTCCGCGCGTAAAGTAGACCTCCACCGCTTAAACAAACCCACGCGTAAAACAACCCCACACATAAATCCATTCTCCGCACGTAAAGCAGACCTCCACCGCTTAGATTCCTTCTCCACATGTGTGAAGAAAAATATCAGCAGCAACACCACCGCCTCTTTACCTATTATTACTAATCTCTGCTCAACCGAAACCTAAACCAATGAAAGATCAACCGAAACCTAAACCAATGAAAGATCAAACCGAAACCAAAACCAATGAAAGAAAGAAACGACAGCAGCACCCACCGCCTCTTTATCTCTATATATATCACAAACTCTTCCGAAACATAACCCACTTCTTCTTACAACAAACTTAACCCTGCTTGGACGTACACTATACAGAACTTTTGCTTGGCAAGTATACCTTGCCAAATTTTTACTGTTTAAATTATAAACTGTTGTATGTTATCTTGTTGCAATATACATATAACTGTGCGCGCCCGAGATCAACTCGGGTGCAAATCGACAAATACGTCGATACGTAGTGTAACTGACTTAGACATTAGCAGACTCACCTACAGATTCAAGGGTATTCTGATATCCTCCTAGACCCTGACAATTGTATACGCATCACGATTGCAACTCATGTTGGGATGCGGGTTCGCGTACTCGACTAGCTACCGGTGCGTGTGACACACATCACGGTTTAGCATGTAAATCTGGATTATCTAGAAAGTTACGACTTAGCATATAGCTACGGGGTATGCACGTCGTGTATTCGACTTGTATATCCGCATGGGGCGGGGAAGACAACTGGTAGGCGTATGGGACACCCACCTCCTTTATTCAGATACCGGGTTCTTCGGAGCGATACGGACGTATATATATTGCAGATACCTCATTCTTCGGAATGATGGACGTTTCAGATACCACGTTCCCTAGAGTGTTGGACGTTACTTGGTGTTTTTGCAGATACCACACTCTAGAGAACGTTGGACGTTATGCCTATGCCTACCCATACGTACCAAGGTTGTCTTCACATTTGCATACACTTAGATGGTCAGCTCACCCTTTATTTATTTTATTCAGTATTTATATATGGCATGCTTTTATGTATCTTGTTATGTCCCACTGAGGACCTGGTTCCCTTCCAGATTTAGATGAGGCATACTATCCCACGGTGTACGGACCTGGACAGGAGACGAGGTACGCATCCGAGGAGGAGCTAGAGGTGCTGCCATCAGAGTTTTCCCTGATCTTTGGCAGACCCACCCTCTAGAGCTGGAGCCTCTCTATCTAGATAGACGATGCCCTAGTCATGCTATGTTTCAGCACTCTTATTTTAGCTTTTGTAGTGGGGTTGTTCCCACCAGACCTATCTGGACTTTACTATGACATTTCAGACTCAGCACTTATATCCCAGTACTTATTTCAGTATTCCTTGATTTATATTGTGGATGAGATATATATTATGTGTGACTTGTTATGACAATATATTACCACTGATGGATTGAATATTCATGTACATCGTACATGTATATATGGTTTCCATATATTGGAGTTCATATACATACGGTTGGGCGTGTTACGTATTCCTAGTCCTACGTATTTTGGAACTGGGGTGTGACACACCCCCTCGGTGGGTATTGCTTGTCTGCCGTCTCGAGGTCGGTTTATCAACACACTGGTCGAGACCAGAGTATTAGACGAGCTTGATTTGGAGTTCTTCCCCACGGAGGAAGACCTTCAAGTAGATCAGCACTAGGCAAAGGGAAGTTCCTCTTCATCTTTTGCTTGCACCTATTTTCTTAGGCGTTGTTGGATCGGTACAAATGGTTGCAATCTATGGAATACGAACTGCCTGGTTGGAGGGGTTGCTACTCTGGCACAACAGTAGTTGATGACGTTGCTAGCACAAGTATGCAGTAGAGAAGGCACTTCAGATATAGTTGATGTTTCTCTCATCTTGCGCTTGTGACTTATCACGTCACAAAAATTGGATAAGGGAAATTTTATGTTTACACCCTCTTTATGCGCATGACCAAGCCAAGCGCATGTGTCTGTAGGTAAAGCATTTGCTCCCTGACTTCGTTCGTGCGCAGAGGTCGTACCCAAGCCATTTGTGGAAGTCTTTTGAAGTTGACCCACTTCATGTACATAGGCTAGCTGGGTGCGTGGGTCAGTTCTGTACAACTTTTCGTCAGCAGCGCGCACCATATTAAATGGGGCATGCTTTCGGCCAGTCGTTTGAGCAGTCACTTGAGCGTGCATGACTCACACTGCCCTAGACCTATGTGAACTAGCACGCGCTGGTGCATAGTACACAAAGTTCAAGTTCTTTACACCTATAGAAGGTTGGCGCATGGAGTTGGCACCGCAGGAGATCTTGTCAAAGACAGACTCTTTCTTTTCATCTTTGGTACATATAAGGGCTTGTATGCTCCCCACGTTGGGTGCGACACACCTCTTCTTCTGAGCTCCTTGATGTGAGCGCATAACTTGAGGATCAGTACCGTTCTCCTCAATAGTATGTTCGATTTGAGAGGAGACTATGGCTCCTAGGTTCTTGACATCGTAGTATTTTTCTCTACCAGAACCTAAGTGTTGAGCACTCTTCCTCCCAGGAGTGGCTACTGCATGAGCACTGGAAGTCTGCGTAGATGCATGACATGCCCCTTCAATATTAGACACATATTGTGCATCCTCCGTAGTCTTCGGGTGTGGCGTAGTGGCCTTGGCGACCCAAGTCCTACGGGTCTTCTTAGGCTTTGCTATCCTTGGTGAGGGGCTTGCATTGTCCCCGGAGATCATATCCTTGAACGCATGTTGGTCAAAGCGGACGATCAATTTTGTCTGGGTCGACCCCAACTTCGTCGTATCGGATTGCGTCATGACCTTCTTGTCGGTGGAGAAGGAATTCCCCAGCAGAGTCGCCAGATTTATTGCTATTACAAAGTATTAATCTTTACTATCTTTTTAACGTTTCCAAGTTATAACGAAAATGAGTACAAAGAACCCTAACACTGAGAATTCTCAGTAAGTTTAGAGATCTGGGAAAGTGTGACGATGGAGATCGAGTACTGCAGATGATTTCTTTACTTCGTTGACAATCGAATAACGAAGGGGGAATTGGAAAGTCGCGGTTCACTGGTGCAAAGAACATCAATTTGGCTCTGCAAGTCTGCTTATACGTATCACTGTATGTACTACTGTGTGTCTGTGGGAACACATGTCCCTGCTATTTATAACCATCCGCACTAACATGACCATGCATGTGCTAAAAAAATATTGTTTTTAGTCTATGCGTGCATTTTTTAGGTTGTCGCATGTCATTCTCAACAGAATACGGTTGTCATCGTGCGCGCGTGTCATAGTCCAATTGCCATGTGGCATTGGTTAGGATTGCTGTTGCTGAATCTTGGAATGTGCCCTTGTAATCTGGGTTGTTTACAACATACATGACCTAGTCAACTTGACACGTGGCATGCGCTGGATGTTGAGGATATATTGTTGGTTATAACAGTAGGATTCTGACGCATGGAGGCTTATGGGATCATTGCCACATGAAGACTCTGCCGCATGAAGACTCTACTGCATGAAGGTTGTGACACATGAGGCCTTCTTTTGTTAGAAATATATGGCACTACATATATGTGTCTAACATGAGTCATTATGACGTTGACGTAAGTGCTGACGTCCGCCGTCTGCACCGAATACGAAGTGCACAAAATAACAACTATTGTCAGTACCATTAATGTTGTGACTGACA